>JAKOPK010000069.1:0-98721 GCA_024195185.1 Coniferiporia weirii
ATCGAGCGCCTTATGAAATATGAACAACATCAGCTGCCTCCTGGGTCCTGACTCGCAATTGCAGGCAGCAAAGGCGTGACCGCGTATGCTTTGAACTCGACAGCAACGCTACGTTATTGTCAACACGTATTCACCGCCCCTGAAGTTCGAGACCGAGGTAGGTGTGACCGTGGGTGTTTGGAGACTAATCACAACCTCTAGGCGATGGCATTGGTTAGGCTGGCCGCACCGCGTTTACACTTCCCCCACGAACGTTACTACTACGCGAATGCATTCACAGGCAACTGTTTAATATCGCGTCGTTCACAACCATCCACGAGCATCTTACTTTATTTAGGGATGTCAGAACTGACAGCAAACCCGTCGTCTTCAACTGACTACACTAAGCTTACTGTGCCACAACTGAAAGTGCTCTGCAGGGACCGGAAGTTCACCAATTACTCAAAACTCGGAAAGGCTGCGCTCATTGAAAAACTTTTTCGGCATGCGGGGATAGTTCCTTCAACTGAAAAGACGGTTCCGCAGCAACGAGCCAAGGACTCAAGCAGCGAGCAACTCCGTCGTCGTTCATTCGGGCAATCTCCATCTCTATCCAATTTCCCTTCGTCTAATCAGGTTCTAGCTGCTAATGCTCATTCCACTCCTGCTAATCGGCCTGCGCTGACCACTTCTGTGTCGACTGCTAAATGTGCTCTAACTGATAATCACCTTCATGAAGCCTCAATATCTAACGGCGTCCCTAACCCTAAATCCTCCCATTTACCAATTGCTGGTCAGACCAATCTAGTTTCTACTCCACCGCTAGCCAATGGCACTTCGCAACCTCCTTCTGGACAATTAGCAGGCACTAAAAGGGCTAATGCGAATGGGCCTTCTCTTGCCCACACTCTTAATAAGACTAAGAAGAAAAAGCTTGGGGACGAGGCGTTGAAAGGAACGAAAGAGAATGTAGCATCTGTAGTCCACTCCGCCAATGCCTTAACGAAGACCGTATCCAAAACACCACTGCACAAGCCTCGCGCTTTTCCTCTTACAGCAGACAATAACTCTTTGAATTCCAAAGAAAAACATATCATCCCCTCTGCAGACGCTCTTAAAACTCCGAACACCTACGATCCCTCCACGTTATCTTCCTCTGCCAACGGCCTTTCTTCTGCCAATCGTTTCCGGCCTCTTCTGCCGGGCCCTCGCGAGAATCGAAGTAAACCAGCTTGTACAAATACCGGGTCTTGCACTACCACTGCGCATTTAGCGTATCTGGATTTTCAACCTTTTCCGCCCGTTTCTTTGCAGCCGATCACACTCCCGCCATCTCTATCTCAGAGAAAACGGATTCGCATTTGGTCTGTAGTTCTCTGTGGCCTTTCCAACCGGGAACGAAGACAGTGCGTCTTAGTCTCAAGAGCATTCCGTTATGCAGGTATGTCTCATAACACTGCATATTTACAATCCGGCTTGAGTGTTAACCCTCATTGAAGTTTATCTTTCGGCTATTCCGATTATATCAAGGGAGTTCGGCGGCCAACGCTTCGCACGTCTTTCCCAGCAGCTTAATATGTCAATGATAAATTTCTGGCCATACTTGAGATCTCTTCGTCTTGAACGTGATAATAGGAAGAAGGCATACGAAGCATCTCTCTTATCCCATTTCTTTGGGAACTGGAGACCGGTACGGGAACGCATTTGGGGTAGCCCTGATCACGAGATGCAGCTTGTTATAGCTTTGAGGTGAGCGAGATTTGCCAGATCAGAGAGAGGGGCTAATGTACCGTGTACAGATTTCTCATGACTCGCGTTTGGTTCACACTGTCGCTAAATATGCGTGACTGTGAGAGGGTAAAAAGAACCACCGTTTTGGACGCCAAGGAGGTGGTGAAGGATGAGATCTGGAGCATCACTGTTGAGACATATGTATCAACCTCACGGACGACTCGAGAGACCTTTCATGTTCTCGAACCTACATGCGAAGTTATTGGTCTCTCCATTTCTCAGAAGAAACCTATTGAGTTCGGGGCATCGAACCCGGCAGATGCCTCCAAGCCCCCGTCTATTCGTGTCGACTGGTCGGATTATGTCAGTTACCGTCTGCTGCCGACAGGATCTCATCCCGTTCCCCCACCTTCTCTTTTGAGTCATCTCAGGTGGACGAATGCAGAGGAATATTACAGGGGGATCAGTAAGCTGTGGCTGACGAGAATAGCGAACGAAGGAGAAGTCGGCGAATATAAGAAGAAAATCGCCGAGCGATATGTCGTGGCATGCGTCGTGGGAAATAGGTGCGTCTGTGAATTTTGCTTCCAGTCGGTCTTTTTGAACGTACCGTTTTCATATGACAGCGTCAGCGGACGATGGATGTCGGCGAATCACATGGCCCAAGTTATTGCTGGTACCGCCTCATCAGACCCTCTTATTACGTCTGCTAGAAAGGTTGAAACCCCGAAAGTGAATTTATTCCTTCCAGCGTGAGTTCGTAGTGCTGTCTTCTTGGAGGTGTCACTTAAATGCTTGCTTCAGGCACCATCTTGTCGAAAGCTTGCATTTCACTACCGGTAAAGGTCAAGCCTTACACCCCGCGCTGGCCGTCGTGCAAACGCCGGACCGGGAGTATTTTATTCTACGCGACAATGGCATGGAGGTGGGATGTGAAGAGGACGGTGTCTGGCCAGTCTGGACCGAGCTTCTGGGGTGCAGTGTGAGAGGCGTCGAACTTCGTCCAGCCAGAACCCATTACCTTTTCGGTGAGCTACAATAGATCGGCGGTCTTCCTTGAGCCATCGATTCCGAAGGTTATCGACACAGCCTGCCGCAATACAAATTCTTGAACTCTGGGCCTTCGTAAACCTTAGCCGTTCTTACTGCATTATGTCCATACACTAGCTTGAAACACCAGATGAAAAAAGGAGGATAGCGACTATGAATTCGTAATATATGTATTGACATTATCAAACCATTCGTTATTTTATTTCAAGTCCTAGCCGGACCTTGCTGGTTTTCTAGATGCTCGTGTCCTTATAACCCACTTCCCAGGAGGATCACCCTATTATGTACATGAGGATCCGAATGTTCTTCAGGTTTACATGCCATGGGAGCACTGACATGCGCGCGTACATGATGGCAATTAATCAGACTCAATTCATGGAATTGTACCTGAGGTCCTTGACTCCTCGGTACTCGGAGTCGAAGCTGAACTGGAACCTTTCGGGAGCGGCAGCGCTTCGGATGTCTATCAAATCAAGGACGGCGAATAAAAGGGCACCGGATGATCCAAGCCTTTTCTCCAAGGTGCGCTTGGTTAAACGCGGAGTCATGAAGCCTGCTGGAATACCCTCGCTGCTATCATTAATATTGCTCTTTTTTGTTACTACTATCTGTCACTATCCAGTACAGGCTAATCCCTCCCCCGATGGTATTGGTGACATCCCCGCTGAGATTCTCAATTTACTCCTGAGCATTGGCGTACAAGTCACTCAGTTTAACATCTCTTTATCAGTAAGCCGGAGTCTCTCCTAGGCCGAAGATGCCACATTAATTGATATCCTCGTTTAGGTAACGTCCTTACTGCTAAACACAGCAACGTAAGTGTGATAATAGCTTTGTTTACCGTCCATCAAACCTGACATTATTGAACACATACACTCCAGTTTGGAATTCGAAGGCAAGTATACGACGATATTCCTGGCGACAGGAACCTTCATCGTTAACATATATGATTCATTAGCTGCAAGTCCCCTGCCCTTGATTGAACTGACAATCGACCAGGCCTCTGCCCAGCTTGGGACCAACGGCACGACTTTTTTCAGTTTCAACCAAACCTTTACCGACTTCGTTATCCCCGGATTGAGCTCTGCGAACAGCGGAACCATTCCGAATGTCGCGCTAACTCAGGGAGCGCTTGAGACACTCAACGTTCTGTCAGTTGATGAACTTGATATTATCAGCGCGGAATACTCTTTGCGGTGAGTGTTCATTCCGTGGCTTGTAGACGAAAGTAAAAAGCACTCATGCCAGGAACCGTGTCTCTTTAGTGTGTTGACAGTTAATGGAACCGGAGGATTACCACTCACACTCCCGGCGTCTGAGATTGACGTACCAACAACGTTAGACTTCCAATGTCCGTGATGCGTCCCGTGCTGACTTCGTGGCGCCCCTCGCAGTATCACTTTCAATCTGCTGTAGCAAGAGTCATGTAACGTTTTCATGAACTATTGGAGGAATTGTCGAACTCGAATTGTTAAATAATTAAAGAGACGCCGTATTTCTTGGTCGCGAGCAGTCCGGATATCGGAGACTGCGGGACACCCGGTCCTGGGCTTCGCATCCTTCGGAAGAACTCAGGTGCTACTCCCGAGGATGGATTTCAGTGCCTTGGTTCAACTTCTGGACCGCCTTCAATCAATGCGTACGTCCGGTTCGCAAGTATGCCCAGGCCTTAGGTTGAGTTTGGAAGCGGCTTTGCTCGTCCTCGTTACTGAATTGAGAAGTTATGGCCGCTTACATGTGTTTTAATTTGTTACGTCCCAAGAGCAACGCACAAGGATGTCCCGGAAGTCTTGGTTCAATTCCAGGCACTGAGAGTCTGGCGTAGACGAGCTTGATTGAGAATCTATACTACATCGTCCTTGAGTTGTCGCCGTGTTCGTTATCGACTGCTGAAGTTAACAAGTTTAAGTTGTCAGTATTAATTCGTCATCAATCCCGTGTACGTGACAGTTTGAATGCTCGAATTTGGGACTTGCACCGTGCGGAGCTAAATTCGCCGCGTTGATCACTTCGTCCGAAACTCTCGAATTGGGTCATAAGGCTCTCCAAGGGATGCTGAAACCTTTTTGTGAAGATTTTTGAAAGGGCCGTGGGTTACAGGTCAGGGTCAAATTCATAGATTAGGCAGCTTGATTGGCAGACGTGGTGCTTCAAATACGAGGTTCCGTGAGAAGCTTTGTGGCGTTTGCCATTCGCCGGTTGATTTCCGTGTCGAACTCAGTTTCTGTTTCAGGTTCATTTAAGATGCTAACACTGTACCTTTATGCATACAAAGCATGAGCCCAGGCTTGCGGAACCATGTGAAATAGTGTGGACTGAAAGAGTTTAATGTATGAAGAATCACCGGATACTCGAAGATCTGCGGCCATAAAGGAAGCAAGCATTGTCAGAATTAACACGCCCTCGAGCCAGCAACCAAGAGCCTCAAGGCCTGTTCTCTTTTCCCCTTCAAATAAAGACCACGCGCACCCGTGTAGACCCGTCCTCTACGATGATTGTCCTCAGAGCGTTGGCGACGATGGGCTCTCTTGCATGCATCCAAGCCACACTTGCACAAGGTCTTAACATTGGATTAGAGGTTCAGCATATTAGTGTTGCATTGACAGTGAGTCCCAGGATTTTGTAATCCGCAAAGCAGGCTCCTGAGCTTTTTCGGGATATTCAGACGGAGTCGATTATCCAGAACCAAGCATCGTAAGACTGCATACAAAAGAAAGTAGGATAGGGCGAGCTCACCCCTTTTTTTATCCGTAGCTTGAATTTCGATAGTATGTAAACGGATCGTAAACCCATCGACTTAACTTAACGGCGGCTCTTTCAGTATCAAACGCAATGTCCTCACCAGCCACCATCACGCAAATGTCAGCGACAGTCGGAATACTGGGAAATACGATTCTGTCCTTTGACCAAACGTTTGACTCATTCGTAGTGCCCGCCTCGGGCACAGCAAACAGCGGGATTGTGTCCAACGTCACGCTGACGGAAGGTCCTCTGTCGCTGATTCAAATTATTTTGCTCCCAGCGCTGGATATCATAAATGCTGCAGTGACAGTGAAGTGCGTTGCGTTGTTCATGGTTATAATGTCCCTAACATTTACACTATTTTCAAAGTATGCAGCAATCTGGGATTCCGTCGAAGTGAGTGGGCAATCAAAGGGATTGATTGTTTAACTCACCCGATAAAACTAGTTTTACCCTGAATTTGATTTGACTTAAACGCATAGGCGAATTCTCGCATATGTACGTACCATATATTAGATGCTGGATACACAGGGGCAGTATGGGGGACGAAGCAAATAAAGTAATCCAGCATAGAATGGGCATCTCTATTACAATACTTCGTCCGACATATCCAGTAGCTCCTGATGGTCTGTATGAGTTTGATAATGGCCTACATGAAATTCGCCCGAAGATTCGGAGCTGAAACTGCTGTGGCCACGCATACGCGGACGGCGGGGCAATTGTGACCTAATAGAGGTAAGCGGGACCCGGGGAAGCATAGGCGGGAGCACAGAGGAGGCGGACGCGGCGTCCGCTTGCGCCCCGGCCTGAAGCAACATACGCAGCTCGGCATTCTCCTTCTCCAGCCGAGCAAGCTCTATCTCACGCTCAAGTGCCCAGTCACATGGCGATGAGTCCGCTAGCTCAGGCGCACAACGTGTCTCGAGAATCCCTGTAGGCACGTCGGCATCGTCTTTGGCAGAAAGAGGCGGGCTAGGTGGTGGGGAAAGTGGCGTGGGTTCCTCGCCACCAAGAAGCCGCAAGACCATGCGAAGACGGCGCGAACACTGCGCAATAAGGAGGGAAATGGAAGAGTTTGCTGCGAGCTGGTCGCTCAGTGCTGCTGCCTCGGATGAGACTAGGAGTGATTCGTAGCTCCTAATCGTTTCTAGCTCATGCAACTGGACATCGTGCTGTGTAAAAAAACATCAGAATCAGAAATGCAAAGGGAGGGACGGACAGCCGGCTTACTGCGCGCTTGCGGAAGGTGGACATGACAGAATCCAGAGTTTGTTCGTATTCCTTCAGCAACGAATTGAGCTGCTTATTGTCGTATTGGAGGCCCTGATTTTCCATTGACATCGCGGCATTCATTCGCTCGAGCTCAGCATCATATTCCTCTGTCAAATGTTTAGTGACTGAGGTCCGAGGATCGTGAATTCTAACGAACCCTGTGAAAGATGAAGATTATAGCTATGTGGAAGGTAAGGTGCAACAGTCATGCATAGGTATTGATAAACTTACCGGCGAAAAACAAATCTGCATGGAGATGTACGGAGCGAGGGCAGATAAGATTACACCGCAATTATATAATACCTAGAGGAGACTACGGACCCAGTTTCGTTATGGAGAGCCTGCGCCTACTAACGGAAGAGCGCAAGGAAAGCACGCTTATTCACTTGAAGGAGACAATGACACCTACCTTAAGCTTAATGGAGTCGTTGTGAAGGGAATTGGCGGTTTGCTTGGTGTGTGTGAGCTGGTCTGAGAGGTCGACGACGAGTGCCCAAAGCTTCATGAGGTCGTATTCAACGTTCTGGTCCATGATAGCCATGCTTTCTCCGCTGTTTGTGGTGACAAGCTGAATAGAGGGGATGGGGAGTACACAACGCTCAGGGGAATTAGCTGGTGTCCGGAAGCGCATAAATCACGGGCCACCTCAGCCTCGAGGGCGTCGCCGACGACCAGTGGGCTAGAGTAGAGGGGCGGTGTGACAAATGTGACACCCTCGATTACCAAGCGCCGGGAAAACACAACAGCGAGCCGACGTTGTGCACCTCCAACTCTTGCTTGCTGCCGCCATCACCGACGGCGACAACGACAACGATGAGCAGGTCTTCTTTACCCCCACCACCTCCGGGAATGCCAGGCCCTCCGCTTGGTATGCCCCCGCCTCCACCGGGGATGCCTCCGCCACTCATGGGCATTGGAGAGCCCTCCAGTTCGCGGATGCCTCCTGAAGTACTGGCCCAAAAGTCTCACAAATGGGTACAGATGCAAAACAGGCGTTATGCTGAGAAACGTAAGAGCGGCTTCATAGACACTGGGAAGCAGGTGCGTTACTTTGTACGCTGGTAATGTACGACTGATATTGAATGGTGTGCTTTGTTTTTTTTGGTAGGACCTCCCGCCTGAGCACGTTCGCAAGATTATAAAAGATCATGGGGACATGAGTAATCGCAAGTTCCGCAACGATAAACGTGTTCATTTGGGTGCTCTCAAGTATATCCCTCACGCAGTTATGAAGCTGCTCGAAAACATCCCCTACCCATGGGAGCAAGTGCGCGAGGTACCAGTGTTGTATCACATCACGGGGGCTATCACCTTCGTGAACGAGATCCCGCGCGTTGTTGAACCTGTCTATCACGCCCAATGGAGCTCTATGTGGCTCGCTATGCGTCGCGAGAAGCGTGACCGTCGTCACTTTAAACGTATGCGCTTCCCGCCTTTTGATGACGAGGAGCCCCCTCTTGATTACGGTGATAATGTGCTCGACGTTGAGCCCCTTGAGGCTATTCAGTTGGATTTGGACGAGGACGAGGATAGTGCTGTCATTGACTGGTTTTACGATGCGAAGCCGTTGGACGATACACCGCATGTCAACGGGCCCTCGTACAAATATTGGTCTCTTCCATTGCCCATCATGGCAAATCTTTACCGGCTTGGTCGAACACTTCTTTCCGACCATACCGACGAGAATGCCAGCTATCTTTTTGACAAAAAGGCGTTTTTCACTGCGAAGGCACTCAACATGGCAATTCCTGGTGGGCCAAAATTCGAGCCATTATACAGGGATATGGACTCGTTCGATGAGGATTGGAACGAATTCAATGATATCAACAAGATTATCATCCGCCAGCAAATTCGAACGGAGTACAAGGTTGCTTTCCCTCATTTGTACAACTCACTCCCGCGCTCCGTGCGTATTTCGCCGTACCATGCACCAAAGAATGTCTACATACGTACGGACGACCCAGATTTACCCGCCTTCTATTTTGACCCACTCATCAACCCTGTCTCTAACCGTGGCTTTCAGCCGAAGAATGCGTCGCTTGTATCTCATGAAGACGAGGTCTTTGGTCCGAATGGTGCAGACGACGATGACTTTGAGTTACGTGATGACGTGGAACCGTTTTTGGCAACGAAAGAACTGGAGAATGAGGGTACAGCTGATGGCATTGCGTTGTGGTGGGCGCCCGCACCGTACAATCGTCGCTCGGGACATATGCGTCGCGCTCAGGACATACCCTTGGTGAAGAACTGGTATCTTGAGCACTGCCCGCCGAACCAACCAGTAAAAGTTCGCGTGTCGTATCAGAAGCTGTTGAAGTGTTTCGTCCTGAATGAGTTGAAGACAAGGCCAGAGAAGCCGATGATGAAGAAGAATCTGTTCAGGCAGCTGAAGGCGACGAAGTTCTTCCAGACGACAAAATTGGATTGGGTTGAAGCTGGTCTGCAAGTTTGCAGGCAGGGTTACAATATGCTTAACTTACTTATTCACCGCAAGGTATGTTTTTTCTTTTTTTGTGCGTAACGTCTCCTGTTACAATTTGCTAACGGATTTTTTTTATAATACAGAATTTGAACTATTTGCATCTCGACTACAACATGAACTTGAAGCCTGTGAAAACCCTCACTACTAAGGAGCGCAAAAAGTCTCGCTTCGGGAATGCTTTCCACTTGTGTCGTGAAATTCTTCGTCTCACAAAACTCGTCGTTGATGCGCACGTGCAATTCCGCCTTGGGAATGTTGACGCATTCCAATTGGCAGACGCTCTGCAATATACTTTTGCGCACATTGGCGCCCTGACCGGCATGTATCGTTACAAGTACAAGCTTATGCGCCAAGTGCGCATGTGCAAGGATCTCAAACATCTGATATACTACCGTTTCAATACTGGTCCTGTCGGAAAGGGTCCTGGCTGCGGATTTTGGGCACCGGGTTGGCGTGTATGGCTGTTTTTCATGCGTGGTATTGTTCCCCTCCTCGAACGCTGGCTCGGAAACTTGCTTGCTCGGCAATTCGAGGGTCGTAACAGTAAAGGAATAGCAAAGACGGTTACGAAGCAACGCGTTGAATCGCATTACGACTTAGAACTGCGTGCAGCGGTTATGCACGACATTCTTGACATGATGCCGGAGTCGATCAAGCAGAACAAAGCGAAGACAATTTTGCAACATCTGTCTGAGGCCTGGCGTTGTTGGAAGGCCAACAGTATGTGTTTGAGTCTTTCCACTAAAACAGTATTTATTAACGATCCCCACAGTTCCTTGGAAGGTTCCGGGAATGCCGACGGCGATAGAAAACATCATCTTGCGTTATATCAAGGGTAAGGCGGACTGGTGGTGCTCTGTTGCTCACTACAATCGCGAGCGTATCCGGCGCGGTGCGACGGTTGATAAGGCTGTCGTTAAGAAGAACTTAGGTCGATTAACCCGCCTGTACTTAAAGGCTGAGCAGGAACGTCAGCATGCCTACCTCAAGGACGGTCCATACATCAGCGCAGAAGAAGCGGTAGCCATTTACACCTCTACGGTACATTGGCTTGAAAGTCGCAAGTTCGCCCCTATCCCCTTCCCGTAAGTAGCGCTTGTCGCTTTCTTCTCGACATACTTAAAACGTTTGTCTAGCCCTCTTTCATATAAGCACGATACGAAGTTGCTCGTGTTGGCACTCGAGAAATTGAAGGAGGCTTACAGTGTTAAGGGACGCTTAAACCAGTCTCAGCGAGAAGAGCTAGCCCTTATTGAGCAAGCATATGACAACCCGCATGAATGTAGGTTGACAACTTGTCCCTTATTGCGTAAAGCTCATGCAGTATTCGTTCAGGTCTTTCAAGGATTAAACGACTGTTACTCACTCAGCGAGCCTTCAAGGAGTCGGGCATCGAATTTTTTGACACCTATGACAAACTCATTCCTTGCTACGATATTGAACCAGTCGAGAAGATCACCGACGCCTACCTCGACCAGTTTTTATTCTTCGAAGCTGACAAGCGCGGTTTATTCCCGGCTTGGATTAAGCCAGCTGATACCGAGCCTCCGCCTCTTCTTGTTTACAAGTGGTGTCAGGGCATCAATAACTTAACGGACATCTGGGAGACAAGTGAAGGCGAATGTGTAGTGATGATGGAGACGGTGTTGTCAAAGGTTTACGAGAAGATCGACCTTACCCTTCTCAACCGACTTCTCCGTTTAATCCTTGACCATAATCTGGCAGACTACATCACTGCAAAGAACAACTGCGTGCTGACATACAAGGACATGGCTCACACGAATGCCTATGGAATGATTCGCGGCCTTCAATTTTCCGCTTTTGTCTTCCAGTATTACGGTCTTGTGCTCGACCTACTTATCCTTGGTCTTCAACGTGCGAGTGAAATGGCAGGACCTCCACAGATGCCGAACAACTTTTTACAGTATCGTGACTCTGCCACGGAGACACGGCATCCCGTCCGCCTTTACTCCCGCTATGTCGACCGCCTGCACATATTGTTCCGTTTTACTGCTGAAGAGTCGCGTGACCTTATCCAGCGCTACCTTAGTGCGAATCCTGATCCGACAAACAATAACGTTATCGGGTACAACAATAAACGTTGCTGGCCGCGTGATTGTCGCATGCGCCTGATCAAACACGATGTCAACCTGGGCAGGGCCGTGTTTTGGAATGTGAAGCAGAGTCTACCACGGTCCCTAACTACGATAGAATGGGAAGACACTTTCGTAAGCGTCTTCTCGAAGGACAACCCTCAGCTGCTCTTTTCCATGTGTGGCTTTGAGGTTCGGATTCTACCGAAGATCAGGACGATGAGCGGGGAGCAATTTTCCCTCAAGGATGGTGTCTGGAATTTGACAAACGAGCAGACGAAGGAGCGGACTGCTCAAGCTTTCCTCCGAGTTTCTGACGAAGGTAAATTGTTACGGTGTCTGGTAGCGGAAAAACACTGATCGACTTCCTACAGGTGTACAGCAGTTCAACAATCGTATCCGTCAAGTTCTTATGAGTTCTGGGTCCACGACGTTCTCAAAGATCGTCAATAAATGGAATACGGCAATTATCGGTTTGATGACTTACTATCGTGAAGCAGTCATCCACACCAATGAACTACTTGATGCACTGGTTAAGGCTGAGAACAAGATTCAGACTCGTGTGAAGATCGGTCTAAACAGTAAGATGCCCTCTCGTTTCCCGCCTTGCGTGTTTTATACTCCGAAGGTAAAATGCTGTGTACTTTTGCTAGCGGTTTCAGATATTTATCACTCTGGTTTATAGGAACTTGGTGGTCTGGGAATGCTGTCAATGGGGCACGTCCTTATCCCTCAAAGTGATTTGCGGTGGTCGAAGCAGACCGATGTGGGAGGTTCGTGGGTCTATACCTTTAACATTACAGTGATTGACGATAATATTAGTTACGCATTTCCGTGCTGGGATGACACACGAGGAGGATCAGCTTATTCCCAACTTGTATCGCTACCTCCAGCCTTGGGAAGCAGAGTTCCTGGATTCAGCCCGCGTCTGGTCAGAGTATTCAATGAAGAGGAAGGAAGCCAACGCCCAAAATCGTCGCCTGACTCTTGAGGACCTTGAAGATAGTTGGGATCGCGGTATTCCTCGCATAAATACGTTGTTCCAGAAGGACAGACACACGTAAGGTTTTCAAGGTTTATCAGAGGAACTGTATGCTCATTTTCGCTTAGTCTTGCCTACGATCGTGGCTGGCGTGTACGGACTGATTGGAAACAATATCAGTTACTGAAACAGCAAGTCTTCTGACATTTTTGGGGAAGGCTCACTTCTAAACTGAATTGTTTTTCTAGCAATCCGTTCTGGTGGACTTCGCAGCGCCACGACGGAAAGCTTTGGCAATTGAACAACTATCGTATCGACATTATTGCGGCTTTGGGTGGTGTAGAAGGCATACTTGAACATACACTTTTCAAAGGAACATACTTCCCGACGTGGGAAGGTCTCTTCTGGGAGAAAGCGTCTGGGTTCGAAGAGTCGATGAGGTACAAGAAACTGACTAACGCCCAACGCTCCGGTCTAAACCAAATTCCGAATCGTCGATTCACGCTCTGGTGGAGTCCGACGATTAACCGCGCAAATGTCTATGTCGGTTTCCAAGTCCAGTTGGACCTTACGGGCATCTTCATGCACGGTAAAATACCGACGCTAAAGATTTCGCTAATCCAAATCTTCCGTGCCCACTTGTGGCAGAAGATACATGAGAGCGTCGTCATGGATTTGTGCCAAGTGTTTGACCAGGAGCTTGAACCGCTGCAGATTGAGACAGTTCAGAAGGAGACCATCCATCCGCGTAAAAGTTACAAGATGAACTCGTGAGTGTATAGCCCTTGTTTAGTCCGCGGAATGTAACTGACGACTCCTTTCGCAGATCCTGTGCTGATATCCTGCTCTTCTCTGCTTACAAGGTAATTGATTCGTATATTCTGATAGTCAATGTGCTGACGGACTGATTTTTTCGCTCAGTGGAACATCTCTCGACCGTCGCTTGTCACGGACGTGAGTTCTGATTTCAATCTTTCCTAATCGGCACTAACCACGTTTCGGCGGCACGTTCTAATTTTTAGAATAAGGATGTTTTAGATGGGACGACGAGCAACAAGTACTGGATCGATGTGCAGCTTCGATGGGGTGATTTCGATTCCCATGATATTGAGCGATACACACGAGCCAAGTTTTTGGATTATGTGGGTCTACCTGATCTATCACGAAGTGACTGATGCTGACGGTCATTGGTTACGTAGGTGTCTGACTCGATGAGTATCTATCCCTCCCCCACCGGTGTTATGATCGGCATGGATTTAGCCTACAATCTCTGGTCGGCTTATGGCAACTGGTTCCCGGGTATGAAGCCTTTGATTCAGCAGGCCATGAGTAAGATCATGAAAGCCAATCCCGCTTGCCACGTATTACGTGAACGCATCCGAAAGGGTTTGCAATTATACTCGTCCGAGCCGACAGAACCATATCTGAACAGTCAGAATTACTCTGAGTTATTCTCAAACCAAATTATCTGTAAGCTTAATCCCTTTTTGCGTACGAAGTGTCATTAAAGCTGTTCTTCAGGGTTCGTTGACGATACCAACGTCTACCGTGTAACGATGTATGTCTTTCACCTCTTGCCAAGCCTCCAATAGCATGCTAACGACTGCATGTTAGCCACAAGACGTTCGAGGGTAATTTGACAACTAAGCCAGTAAGCCTGTCGTCACATTTAGGTAATTCTCTCTTACTGATGAACTTTCTTTTCAGATCAGTACGTCTTGCAACTAAATACCGATTATCTGTCTTCAACGCTGACTTTTTTTAGACGGGGCCATCTTCATATTTAACCCTCGCTCGGGCCAGCTATTCCTAAAGATTATTCACACAAGTGTATGGGCTGGTCAAAAGCGTCTCGGTCAGCTTGCAAAATGGAAAACGGCCGAAGAAGTTGCTGCTCTTGTTCGCTCGCTTCCTGTGGAGGAACAGCCGAAGCAAGTCATTGTCACTCGCAAGGGAATGTTGGGTAGGGTATTTTAATACGCTCTTATCTTCCTCTCTAATATATCCTCGCAGACCCTCTCGAGGTCCATCTTCTCGATTTCCCGAACATTGTCATTAAGGGAAGCGAATTGCAACTGCCTTTCCAGGCTTGTATGAAGATGGAGAAATTCGGTGATCTTATTCTTGTGAGCTTGATTCGATTGCTATCGGAATTTTTTGCTTACATGACGACCTCCTTAGCGTGCAACTCAACCTCAGATGGTCCTCTTCAACCTCTACGGTAAGGCATCCCATTTGCTCGCGTTCGGAACGTAGACTATAGCCATTAATGTCTTTTTTTCCTCCTTCAGATGATTGGCTGAAGTCTATCTCAAGTTACACAGCTTTTTCACGCCTCATCCTTTTATTGCGTGGATTGCATGTGAACAATGAGAAGGCGAAGATAGTTCTGCGACCCGACAAGTCAACGATAACGGAGCCTCATTTTGTTTGGCCGACGCTGTCCGACGATGAATGGATTAAAGTTGAGGTCGCTTTGAAGGACCTTATCCTTGCCGTACGTCTCCTTTTCGTGTGGGTTTAAAGTACTTTGCTCACGTCCTTTCAGGATTTCGGTAAAAGGAACAGCGTAAACATTGCGTCATTGACCGCCAGCGAAATCAGGGATATTATTCTTGGCCAGGAAATTGCTGCTCCGTCCGTGCAACGTCAGCAGATGGCTGAACTCGAAAAGACCACAGAAGCTCAGGCACAGGTTACCGCCGTTCAAACGTATGCATTTTACTCAACGGATAAACTACATCGGGTTAACGGCGCTTTATTCTTCTAGACAAACCACGAACATCCACGGCGATACCATACAAACAGTCACCAGTAAGTCCTGACGGAACTTGATAGCACGTTCATCGACTGACATTTCTGTCAGCAACGAACTATGAGCAACAGGTCTTTTCAAGCAAGTCAGACTGGCGTGTCCGTGCTATATCAGCGACCCACCTTTCTCTTCGACTGCAGCACATCTATGTTTCAAACGATGATGTCAAAGACGATGCCTCCTCCTTTACTTACGTTATTCCCAAAAACATACTTCGTGCATTTGTCATCTCTGCCGACCTCCGAACCCAAGTTGCAGCTTTCTTATATGGTACATCGCCCCCGGACAATAAACAAGTCAAGGAGATTAAGGCGGTTGCTTGGGTTCCCCAACGCGGCAATAACAACTCAGTGGAGCTGCCTTCTCAATTGCCGAAGGATGACTTCCTCCTGAAGGATTTGGAGCCCTTAGGCTGGATTAAGACGCAGGCTCTGGAACTGCCTCATCTGTCACCGACGGATGTCACTACGCAGGCCAAGCTGATGGCAGATCGACCTGAATGGGGCCCATCTTCAATCTGTATTACCTGCTCATTTACCCCGGGCTCGGTTTCACTCTCCGCGCATTCCTTGACTGTGCCAGGCTTCGAATGGGGTCGCAAGAATGCAGATACTTCGCCCAATCCCCCGGTAGGATTCTTTTCTAACATAAGCTATCCGCAACGTGCTAATAGAATTTGATAGGGTTTCAACCCGAACATGTCTGAGCGTGTTCAGCTATTGCTATCCGACCGTATTCTGGGCATGACCCTCGTTCCAGAGGGAAAGGTCTGGAATTACGGAATAGGTCTCACTCAGCTATGGTCTCCAAACCTTGGCTACTCCATGACCTTGGACACGCCTCTCCTGTTTTGGGCCGAGCAGCATCGTCCCGCCGCATTCCTGACAGTGAGTGTGACATTATCTAGAGCTAACATTGCCCGTGACTTATTATATTCTTTTAGTTTGCGAACATGGAAGCAGGGGACGACAGCGCAGACGTCGAAAACAGCTTTGCATAGGAAAATTTCTTGTTCGCCTTCATCGATGGCTGATTTCTTATTTTGTCTCTTTTTCTCTGCCGTACCAATGTGCTATGTATCCATATCCAATAATGTTATGTTTAGTATACAACATGAGAGGGCCTCGTCGCCATCGAGGCCGAGTCGATTAAATAGTGTGCTTCCGATACAATCCAACAAAACAAATTAACAAACATAAAAATTCCAGCGCAAGACCAAAACCGGAGGTCATATTGCCGTCTCGAGGGAGGGACTAATGGGCGTGATGTTCTCCGTCATGGCAGGCACCACAGGGCTGGAGAGAGATCGGGAACTTTGGTTTCTATCTTTCTCCGATATCGTACCATTTCTGCCTCGTCTTGGAGGTGGTGGTAAGACAGTCATCTCCGACGATGGAGGCGAGCCGTTGACATGCTCTGGCGGAGGCAGCTCAGAGGACCTCGGAGGTATTAGCTTGGGAAACGTTCCCGTGAGCGGGGAAGACATGTTCAAGAAATCCATGTCATCATTTGAAGGCGCGGTCCCTTCAACTGGCGACGACATGTTTAAGAAATTAAGATCTTTGGGTATCGCTGTAATAGGCTCTCCAATAGGTGGAGAATGCGGGGTGTCCTTCAGTGACGCGACGGAAGAAACAGTAACTAAGGGTGGTGACCCAGGAAAAGAGGTAGGCGGTCCCGCCGTTCCTCGCAACATGCCTAGTGGCGGCGTTGAAGGAGCGCTTTTCATGCGCAACCTTTCCCGGAACGAATATCGATTAGGGACAGGTAAGTCCGGAGGTGTAGGAGGGAGGGGACCTGTAGGCGGAGGAACAGGCGGGGTGACACAGACATTAGCTGACGAAGAGGCATGCTTTGACGCCGAAATCCCGCTGCTGAAGCTCCTACGGCGAATAGTAGCCTCGTCGGGACGGGGAGGAAGACCCTTTGTCGGCGGAGGTGTCAAAGAGAACCTCAGTGACCTATGGGAAAATGATTCACGAAAAGAAGCGCGTCTGTGTGACGGACTACTCTGCTTCATGCTAGCAGACTGAGAAGGTGTTGGAGGAAGCGCAAAAGTGGGTGCAGGGCGTGGAGGAGGTGGTACTGATGCTCTCTTAGGCGACATCGTAGATGAAGAAATATGTCTCGCAGTATTTAAGGCATTGACGCGCGAATGTGATGTGCCTGCTGAGCCCGCACTAAACGCAGAAGACTCCGACCAACGTCTACCTGCACGCATAGTTCCATTCTGCATCACATCAGAGTTAGGATTGCTGCGAAAAGAGGAGGACCGGCTAGCAGGGCGGTCCCCGACGATGCTAAGTGCATTATTATTGTCTGTCGAGCTGGAACCTGTTGGCTGGGCTAATTGGGATTGGCTATCGGGGACAGACGGAGGGGGTCCTGCTGGGGGAGTTAGCATCTTTGGGAGTCTCCCCGTTCTCATGCGATGTTGAGTAGTGGAACTGGATCGCCTTGGGGCTTGGTCACGATCGGTCGGTGGAGATACAAACGAAGATACAGATGACGATAATGAGGTACGCTTCGATCCCACTTCTGACATGCCAAAGGCGCCTGTTGCAGTTCCGAATGAGCCAGCAGGCGAGTGGGAGCGCCTCTTCTCATCAACACTTAATCTTCCGCCGATTAGCGACACGTTGTCCTGGAATGATCTTCGTGGAAGAAAAGTGGAATCCTCAGCTTGCTTAGTACTGGTAACAATTCCTGCGGAAGTCCACGCTCGTCTGCTGCGCGGTGGCGGAAGAAGGGCTGAACTCGAGTATAACGAAGAGTCGCCCTTATTATGCTGGCGGTTCTGGATAGAATACCATTCGGGCAACTCACGATCGCGCTCTTTCAAGCTGACCCTGTCTAGATTCATGTCGATTGCTGATAGAATAGGCGCTGTTGGCAAAATTGGACCAGGCAGAGTATGAACTGTAGTTATCCCGGATGCGGAAGCAGACTTCACTTCCGGCCCTGCAGAAGCAGATACGCTATCTCCATTCGAAGGACGAATCATGTTTAAAAGCGTGCTCCCGCGGGACGTGAACGAAGGTGGTTCTTCCGGTAGATTCGGGGAGTGATCACTAGGCGTTGTCCCTTGGGACAAGGAGCGAGTACGACTTGGGACCGAGAACAACCCCTTCAAAGAAACCATCCTCCCAGACGGGGAAGAAGATCTTATATCACCTGTCCAAGAGCGCACGGTCGGCGTGGGGCTAGCAGCGCGACTCTGCTCTCGCAATGTGGCAGGCGGCTTCAGATCCGCCGGAGCATGTGAGCGGACGGTGGATGCGATATCCTGGGCACGTAGGGAAAGCATGACGTCTAAATCGCCTTTCGGACCGGCTGTTGTTGTAGAATAGGTTGGCATGCCAAATCCCGCTCTCTCTGCTCTATACAAACGAAGGAAAGTCAGCAGGCTGCTAGATTAGATTCGCGGATAAGGATAAAAAGTAGGAAGTGGACGTGGGAATGGGAACGGGATACCGCATCCCTTGTGTTTGCCGCGAACTTCATGTAAAGTTACACACCTTTGGTCCAAGACGGTACTTTTTAGAATCTCTATCCAATTTTGCGCCTCGCTAGAGTCAGCAATAGAAAGAAGCCATGTTGTTTGTCCGCTTTCCTCCGTATTAGATTCCTTCTTCCTTGCACCGACATCTACACCGGCAACTTTAACGACCGAGCGCTTTCCCGCTATTTCCTCCTCTGCCACGAAGACAACTGAGTTCTCGTTGATTTCCAACCTTTCCAGCTCCCGTTCGTCAGGCGCAGAGGATTTAAAAAGGTGCAAATGGCACACTAAGCGTTGTCGCTCAGACGAAGCGAAGGGGCGGAAACCATTTACTAGCGGTGATTTTGGCTGCGGCGGTGATGTCATCACAATGAAACGGGTTCGCCATTGCCGTGAGAAACCAAGAATGAGCAATGGAGAAGACGGAAAATGTTTTAATAAGGTCGAAGTTTTCCATATGAAAGGATCTAAAGGGGCCAACAAACTCGGGAAGGTTGGAAGCTGGGATTGAACGGCCGGGCTCACTAGGGTTCTCCCATTCGAGTTTACGTGGAGGACGGGAGGACCACCGAGAGGCGGAAGAGGCCAATTAGAAGACGAAGGTGTTGTGGGTGTTGCTACACCAGAAAGTGATGAACTGCGCTGATGTCTATTTTCTTTCGTCTGAAGCTGTTGGAGTTGTGACCCATTAGGAAATCCGTTTGGCTTCATGGAGCCATTGATGCTTGTCCACGACCTGTCCAAGTTGCGTAAACTCTCGGCGGGGTCGTCATCAAGGCTCCTTCCATTGCATTCCTTAGAGCCGTCTCCTTCGAGAGATTCATCTTCAAACCGAGTACTATCGTTTCCTGTGAGCCGGGACGATGCATCTTCTCTAAACAAAGGACTGATGCCAATTGACTCCGCCGCCGCCTCGCGAAGTCGCTCACGTTCCCTACGCTCGTTCTCCTCCTCTTCATCGCGTATAGAGATTGAGCCAGCTTTTGCAGCACTAATCTCAATGACGTCCGATATTGTAGGCGCTGACGACGACGGTTGCAAGGCCCAATGACCTTTGGACTTCGCCTTTCCCTTCCACGGCAATCCTTTACGGTGTTGCAGATGTAGCTGGCTTTGCGAACTGTGCTCAACCGAGCCGCGTTTTCCCATTCTACGACTTATAGATGCACCAACATAGCCCAGTGCGTCTGAAGCAGCGAACAAAAGGCTCCCGCGCTGTCTTCTGTTAGCCGTCTCGGCATTGAAGGGCGTCGAAGAAAGAGACGAATCTGCAGCCGAGTGTGAGGTATGCGCTACAGAAGTGCTGTAATGACTGGCGAAAGGATCTGCATCTGAATGGAAGATGAGTATGGTATACACTATCAGATACCGATGAAATATAGAGGGTAGCATTCCAGAAACATGAACGCATGTAGAAAGGCTTCAAGTTGTGCAAGTCAGGAAGGAGTTTCCAGCCCAAGCCTTTCGCAGCATAAGAATTACCGACCCGTTATGCGATAACCACGCATTACATCCATCCATCCATCAAATACTTGAGCTCAGCCGCCACAGGCAGAAACAATCATCTTTGTGAAACGAAATGAAACACACATGGGTGTATTGCAGATAAAACCGCATGGTGGCTTCTCATGCCATGTAGACGGTGGAGAAGTTCAGATGACGGACTCACCGATACCAAACGAGCTGTCTCCTATGCCGTCTTCTAGTACTAGTTCCTTCGCCAGCGGGTTGTCTCGGGGTTTCGAAGCTGAGGACAATGTCCGATTGCGCCCACTAAGGTTGACAAATGCGTCTGAAAATCTACTGGAGGCCTTACTACTGTGGCTTGCGGTCGCCAAGCCTAAAGGCTGCGACGAGGGCGGCGGAAATGCCCTGCTTGCGGGTGGCTTGGAAAGCGACAATGGCGACGATGCACGACGACCAGCGACGGCAGCATTGACCGCGGGGGACATATTAGTGGGAAGCGACAGCACGCGTCCCTGCACCAGGTGATTTTGATCCCGCTGCTGCGGCTGTTGCTGCTGTTGATCTTAATAAGAGGAAATTACGACTTATAACGAGGAATGTGCGCATACCGTAGGTGTTGTCTGCCCACCCTCGCCGTCACCAGAGGGCTCGGCAGTCATGATCGACGGACAGCGACGACGGCGTCCGATGGTCAAGGCGGGGCTCGACGTGGTCGGCCTTAGTCACGCAAATGTGACAGGCATCTGACTGAAAACTTCTATTTTTGGGGGTTTTTGTCACTGTTATTCCTTAAACGACACCATTTGACCTTACTGAGGTTGTATGCCTATATATACACACCAGTCAGCCGAATCCATACGGGCTGCTGTTCGATGTATTTATGTCAATTCCCGCCATGCAAATGTCCTATGTGCAAGCCGTGTGCATTCTCCGCCATTCTCGTCCAACGACCGTCTCTCGCTAGAATTTGCCACGTTGTTCCCTAAGTGCCGTACAAGGCGACGGCCTCGAATTCGACAACCAATCACCTTCTCTGTCTCCTAGTAACGTGCTCGGCCTCTTTTGCGACTTGCCAGACAACATGCTGTGGCAGTAGGCTTTCGCCAGAAACGCGGATGTAATCTTATAAGTTTATCGGTGCTCTTCCCAACTTCCAGTATAATGTCGAATTCGAATGTCCAAATCGTGAATTCGATGTCCCGTTTAGTCCCTTCCTTATGTAAATATAAGTCAGAAAACGCTTATGATACTGCGGTGAGCCAAAAAAGAAAATGCATATGAATATGTGCCGAGCCCGCCGTGCCAGATCTTATCTCGTTTCTATCGAACCTGATAAGCAGACATCGCTCATTATCATCTTTTCATACACAGGCTTCTTGAACTCAAAAGCATCCGGCATAGCTAAGTGCAACAACGCCCGCCCATGAAATCCCTTAGCAGCAGACGGTCACGCTCCAGAGTCGCTGCGGGCAAAGTCTTCCATTTCACCAGTTACCACGGAGGCGTGCAGATTTCGAATTTAGGATTAAAAACAAACGAGAGCTGTCCCATAACTAACTGAGTCGACGGTTACAACTAGCACCTCTCCGCCACATCTCTTTCACTCATCTTGCTTACTGCTCTTTGAATCCTTATCGGGCGGGAAATACTTCCCGAGATCAAACCTTCAAAGTTCTGCGGCCTAGAGAGGAAGCCCTTGGGCAGGTACGCACTACATTGCTTGAAGAGGGAACCTTGCCTTGTATTTACTGGTCCCGCTCTCTCCACAATAGTATAGACTTTGTCAGACATCTATATCGCGGTCCACGAGTTGGAATCCCGGGCAGTAGTCATCAGAACGAGTTCTTCTCTATTTGAAGCCACGCATTTCAATCTCATAGATTTAGAAGCGCGCGGGGTGCGTCCTCTTTGCCCAGACAACTCTTGCCACCGCGAAGACCCGCAGGTCGAGAGAGGGGTTGTCTTCCCAGTCTCTGAGCTGGAAGCCGGAGTTTCTTTGTCACAAGCCTGTCGAAAAATTGAATTACAGACAAATTTAGCTGCGTGCGTGGTCGCAGAAAATCTACACCTTCTATATCTGTGGGCCCTTCAATTGAGGGTCGGCTGGATCGTCTTCTTCACCCAACTTCATCCTCATTCTCATCCCTTGTCTCAGCACAATGGAAAACCAGAATCGACCCCACGACATGTACTCTCATAACAACGGGGAAAGACGCCAGAGTGTTTTGCCTAACATATCTTGTAAGCCTCCTTGGTCCGGAGACATCAAGAGTTTTCGTAAAATTTGATGCCGGTTCTCCGCGACCTTTTCAGCACGCCTTCATTATAGCTCAAACGTGCTAAACGATCCGACGAATGCCAGACAGCCGACACCTGTGTCTTCCAATTACGCCGCAGCTGGTGCCATTACACACGCAGCTTATGATCCTGTGCACGACAGCTATGATCTCCCCAGGATCTCTCCAACCAGCGCAGTGCAGCAGTCATCCAATTATCCACCAGAAGGCTATCCCAGGGCCGAGCGCAACGATCCATACAATTACAGTGCCATTGGTCGCTTCGATAACCCAGCGACACTTCCGCCCATTAAAAATCCACACCAGCATGAGCATCCGCCTCATCCAAACGCACACGAGCTAGAGGCTCTGTCTTACAGCTCCACGGTACTTCCACAGCCTGCAGGCCACGGCCTCCACCCGTATCGCATGCAGACACCGACTTATCCTGGGGGATCGTCGTCATCAGGGCTACATACTATGGCCCAGCGTATAGGCGATCCGCCAGCGTCATATGCTACCCTCCCTCCGCTGGCAATCCCCACTGAGAGGCCCTCCTCATCCGATGGAAAGGGCAGCGCGAAGCGGATCGTCATGGCCTGCCACCAGTGGTGAGCAACCGCCCCCTTCCACTATATATGCACACCTTGTTTGAGGTGAGATTCAGCTAACATTTACGTGCAGCAGGGGCCGTAAGATCCGTTGCGACGCTGTGCGCCCAGTGTGCTCAAATTGCGTGCGACGCCACGAAGACTGCCAGTATGATGCGAAGCCTAAGCGACGGGGGCCTGATAAGATCCCCGGCTCGCGCATGCGCTCGTGCAAGTCTCGCAAGCAAGCTATGGGAGAAGAGTCGCCGTCATCCCCCCCGGGTGGATTCCGCTCCGATTCATCGTCAGGCTTTTTCCCGAGCCCGTCCTAGGTACCACTACCGAGTGGTTCGGTAACCGCTCACAAATAGCAGATGCCATCGTTGACAGTGCTTGGTGGTCAAAGTAACCTCGTCCTTCTTCCTTCCAGTCTGCCACGGACAATTGTTTTCTTTCTCCAGAACTTTTTCCCCCTGTTTAAACGGCCGCACCCCTTCCTTTGCCCTCACCGAAGTCTTTTTTTTTGCTCGAGGAACAATGTACCACTACGAAATGTTTATGCTTTCTCTCTCCCAAACACGATTTTCTGGTTGACACCTTACGGGCATGACTCTCCCCTCGCCTATATGCTGCCATGGAGCACGGTTATTACGAAAGAAACACGGTTTTTTTAATGAGGAAACACTTAGACGCCAAGTACACTTTTAGAATTGGGTATGGCTTAGTTCTTCCCCCTCCAATCATGTGCCATATGGAACCCTCTCGCGAGCTATCACCAAAGTGTCATACAACAATGATTAAGTTAATGATCCACCGTCCCCTTCAATGTTCGATAATAAACATCCCCTTCAATCCCGCTTAAATGGCACTTTCTATGAATTCAAACAAGCGAAGGAATTCAGATCTATAGGCACGGATCGGGTTTGACCGAGTATAACTCACTAGGACAACATAATCTGCTAGGACTTTAATGGAAGGAACTTCATTGTATTTCGGATGCTCAGTTTGATTATTACGCTAGACCTCGGGAGGTTTTAGTATACAGGAAAAACTGTTTTTCCACTACAGAAGAGCTGACAGCATTCGGCCGTTGTATTTATTTCAAAAACCCATGCTGAAAACCACGCATTTCGGAGGACCTTTTTCATGGGAGCGCTAAGCACTGGTGCCGAAGTAAGAAGAGGTTCGCGCGATCACAACCGTTTGACCATCCTCCCGGGGCCCTATGTCTTCCTCCAAGGAGGTGTTTTGACTGCAGTACTTCGCGAGTCACATAAGTTCGACTTCGTCATTAAGACTCGGGTTCGAAAACTAGAGCGGGTGCACAGCAAGGAGTGTGGAAGTAGAAGTAAAGAAAGAAACGCGTGGCCCGAAGACGCCGTCATTGTCCAAGCCGCTGTCGTAGTGTGCCTATCCAACCCCGAATCCGGTTGCTGGAGATCGTTGACGCCGACTAGCCCGATGCGAGTGCAGTCGCTAGTAGCCACGTTAGTGGATCCAGCAGCTGTCCACGAGGGGCGTTTGAGCTCCTAAACGGCACCGACTTTTTCGAACGGTGCGAAGTTCAGAAGGTCTGGTATCGACGACAACAAGGGAGGTGATACCGGAGCTTCAGTCAGCAAGCTGAGAGTCGTGAAAGATGAGTCTTGGGTGATAGAGGAGTGCAGTCGGTCTACCCGGAGTTCACAGCTGAGAATCAGGCTTTCTCCATGCCAGACATTCGCCATGACAGTTTTTACCATGGTGTTCCGAAGTACTTACGTGCGCCTGTTAAGCGACTTTATTCACACGACTCTGATGGTACCATCCCACCGTCACCACTGCCGAGTGAAAAACAAATCCAACGAAAAGAGCATTTCTCCTTACTGGGAATTTGGAATTAACACTGGTAAAGCGCTCCGAGATGGAGGCGTTCAGTGCGACATCCTCCGATCGCCAACCCCCATGGATCCGGAAACACTTCGCTGCCGCCTGTTTCCGGGTCATCAATAGATTCAACACCCAAAAAGGGACACTCGGCTTTCCTTATAAGGAAACTATACGAGTAGCAGTGGCTTTGTGCCTCATCAGCATAAAGCTGAACATGCCACTTCCGATGCGTTCTACACCGGCGCGCGAAAAGGGTAAGATGAGCCTCCGGATTGTGCCGCTACTAACAAGATGGATTATGAAGTTGGCCCACTCTAGTCGGATCATCGCAGGTATAAAATGGCATCCGAAAAGCACCTCTACACCGGTCAAAGCTCAACCATCTACTACATAGCTCCCACTCTTTCCAGAGAGCTCAGAAGCCAACATCCACCTGTTATAATTGTCACCACATCTGCATACTACCATGTCGCTCCTCCGCACGGCTGTCATCCTCCGTCCTTCTTCTGCCATTATTGCACGCGCGGGGATAGTCGTCCGCCAACAGGCACGGGGAGTACATTTTGAGAACATCAGGGGACACGTATGCACTCATACACACCCTCCGGAAACCAGAAAATTACTTATGTTATACACATAGAACTTCCCTTTTGAGTATACCAACAAGCGTGTGTTCACGCTTTGGTACTGGACAATCATGAGCGCACTGTTCGCCACGCCGTTTGTCGCTGTAAAATACCAGTTGTAGGCACTTTAATCCCTCGCTACCATATAATTGTCCCTAACCACCGGATTGTTAAACTAGGTTCAAGAGCGGTCACTTATGAGTTCCTTGCGCCGGCAGGCACGGTCGCGTCCTACGCTACCCGCCCCCCTTGGCTTCGGCTGCGTCTTTCTCTAAATTTACGGACATGTCGTTCATCCATGAGTTTCCCTCGTGTAACTGCATAGCAGTGGAAGGGAAGAATTGGAATGTAAAATAATTTGTAGTCTGAGCAATATAAATAAGTAAATAATAATTATCTAACGTCTTTGGCGAACACCTACGCCACTTTCGGCACGATTATAAGCTAATCAGTGTTTGGTCAGATCATAGAAGCTAGTATAAACAAGCTCGCGCAAAGTTCGCAGATTTTATATGCAGGTGTATGACACGTGCGTATGGCGGACCGAGCATCACTTTTTAGTTAAACTGAGTCATGGCAGGGTACAAGACAAGGGTAAAAAGTAGCACATCCGAGGAAGTTATTGTACTGTCGGACTTGCCTTCACCGCCGATAATTCGCAACCAATCTTCCCTTGTACAGCGCTTTAAATCCATGTAGTAGTATAATTGCATGCGCGACGAAGGAACAAGCCTGATATCCGTCCACTCCCTGATCGCCTTCGAGAAACTTGCCACAAAGTTCTCGCCGACCCGAACTTGAACTCATCTTCTCCCTTCCGGCATATTTTTGGCCACTCCATTTGTTGTTTCATACTTCAAGGAGTTTGAGTAAACCGACATGGCATACATTTATACACAGGCTCTTCGTCGAAAGAAGAGAAGCTGCGACGCAGCGCATGTCAGAGAAGAGGATAATTCTAAGCTGGGTCGTCGAATCAGCTGAGCTCGCATCAGACCTTCCAGGGAGAAAGACACCGTTATCTCGTAGTAAATAGAAGGGATATTTATAGAGCTCGTGGAGTAGCATGGGACAAAGGCACGACGTCGCACGACGTCCAAACTCCTGTTGAAGTCCCAATCCTCCGGGCGGTCGTACATTCGATTGTATGGAGTGATCTGCGCGGACTAGAGTTGGGTAGTACGAAGTTCAATGCCGGTAACGGTATGTATGTATTTGCACACGTGCTCTCAGACCAGCTTGAGAGATTAAAAAAAGAAGCTGTGGGTTCGCTTCTTCTACCATTGGCAGGAAAACCAAGGCCGGCGCACTTGACCCGCTGCTCGCGAGACTTGATATCATTACTTAAGTATATAATCGCTTCGCATCGGAATCGTTAGCAGGCCAGATAGTTAATATGGTGGCGGCTCTGGCTTCGCACGACGGACACTGACCTTTAGTCACTTTTGACAGTAGTCCCATTCAGTGCGCCAGAGGCCTAGATGATAACGCAATCGGTTAACAGTACATCGAGAATAATTTAGAAGCGTAGACCATCTACCAGAGCATTCCCAGACAGGCAAGCTCAAAGGATCCGCCGCCGCGATAGTTCACGGCTTAAGGTTGCAATTGGGAGGAAGCTGAAGTTCAAAAGACGCATCCAGTCGGCGCTACGCGAGTGCTTGACTTTCTCACGTGGCTCTCTCTTCTCCCGGCCCTCAGCCCGCTCGTCGCTGTGTCTTGATTCTTGATTCTTGCCATACGGTTCCCGTCTGTTCAAAACAGAATACTTTTTTTTGCGGCTGAGAATTTTTTGCCAAAGTAGAGCAGAGATTAAGGCTGAGCAGTGTAAGTGGCTGGGCTGGGGTCCAGGCTTGAGTCCTTCCGACCGGTTGTGGCCCAAATCTCCGGGAAAGACTAGAGACCAAAGCTGATTCTACCTAATGCGTAATTTCCCAGGGTTCTCGTCACCTGAGCACGACGCGTCGCGGTGACTAAGTTCCTTGAAGCTAGCTTCACACTGGTACTGAAAACATCGACCAAGATTGTCCACGCCAGGACCTTACAGTAGGCAAGTTTTTGCTTTGGAAAAACCTCTTAACACACACCCCGCACGCATTCTGCGTTCTCTACCAGTCCTACATGGCCGTCTGAAGCTCGGATGGCTTCACAATCGATAATGCATGATAAACATCGCCCTTGCCTTCATGGGTTTCTGTTTTATTGTCTCCCTACCCTCATTTCCCCGGTTCCTAGCATACAATCCAGGGAAATGCTCACATGTTTTATTTACGGTGTATGCAGGTTCCGAACGTCTCGCTTATCATCACCTGCGCAGCACAAATGTCTCAAGCCGGCTTGGACGAAACCGAGCTCACTCTCGACGCGCTTTATGATCTCACCGGACGTGTAGCTTTGGTAACAGGTGGTGGAACTGGGATGTAAGCTTCTTTCCGTAAATTACTAGTAAGGGCACATTGTTCACCAGCATTAGCGGACTCATGATTGCACGAGGCCTCGCGATTAATGGTGCCAAAGTCTACATCTCTGGGAGACGGAAAAAGGTTTTAGAGGACGCGGCTACTAACCTGGACTCAAATGCAAAGGGTTCAATGCATCCGTGAGGACAACGAATCCTGAACAGCCCCATGTGCTTCCTAACCTAGCCGTTCTCAGAATTACTATGGATGTCACTGATAAGACTAGCATTTTGGAAGGGGTGAAAGCTATCGAAGAACTGGAGGGAAAACTCCACATTTTGGTTAACAAGTATGTGTACTAATGAGTCTATTTTCTTTGATTACTCCAACACGACGGACTTAGCTCAGGCCAGGTGGGACCTGTGTCTCGTTTCTTCAACGACATGTCCGCACCCGAGCACAAAGATCCAGGAACATTGGGCCGCGCACTCTTCGATAACGAATCGTTTGAGGGGTGGGGAGATATATATAGTGTCAATACTTCCTCTATCTTCTTTGTTTCGACCGCGTTCCTCGGCCTTCTGGCGAAAGGGGCCGAGGACAACAGGCTACTCCAGGCCTCCATAATTAATATCACTAGCATCAGCGCGATCATGCGGCTTGCGCAAAATCATGTACGTTATTATTCGTTGCTTGAAGATACATATTATGCATCTGATCCGGGTTTGTCCTGCTCACCAAAATATAGTTCGCATACAACAGCGGCAAAGCCGCATCATCACACCTCACACGTATGATGGCAACTGAGTTTATGCTCAAGGGAATTCCCGTGCGTGTAAATGCCATCGCGCCCGGTGCGTCAATATTTGAACCTATTTTCATGCCAATCTTCCCCCCCTGTCCCGGCGATGCTTACTGAACCACGCGGTTCAACGCAGGTGTCTACACATCCGAAATGACACAGTATGTCTTTTCAAACCCCGCGAACACCGTGCAGGAGCAAACGAACAGAGTAGGACAAGGGATCCAGCCTGTGCCCGCAGGGCGACCGGGCTCGTAAGTGCAGCATCAGTTCTTCTATGTCACTGGTTCTTCCCTCTTCACGATTTTTAGCGCACAAGAAGTGGCAGGGACAGTCATCTACCTCGCATCGCCTGCAGGTTGCTACACAAACGGCCAGGAACTCGTTATTGATGGGGGCTACCTCGGGGTGAACCCATCCTCCCGATAAGCTTACTTCCCCTTTTTGCGGCTGCTAGCCATTGCGGTCCATGCAAGAGGCCGAAATTAGGAGTGTCCTTCAAGGCAATCAAAGGCTTGCAATATGAAAGGGAGAACAGGGGAGAGGGGAGGCACAGCAGGCGACTTGAGATGCCAATCCCAAAATTTCAAATCGTTTTGTACAAATTCCATCACATACACCAAGAACAGCCGTCGTTGAATTTAGCTTCGCGGCATCATAAGCGCGATACTAACCGCGACTAAGTACTATTATGGATGTTAAGTACCTTATTTTAGGTGACAGCTCGTCTAAATTTAAATCGAGCGGCCCGGGTGCGCCGATCATAATAAACCTCGTTAGCTGGTGGTTCCTTCGAGATGATGTTTTCGGGGATTCCCAGTCTATTTCTTGGGAGGCTATGTACAAGAGCCGCCATCCGCATTTTCTACTACTAGTATTTGTACGCGATGCGACTCAGACTTCAACCGGTACGGGGGTACCGGTAACTTTAAATGTGTGACTGTAGTCAAAGTCACGTGCGATATTTGTCGCAGTGACGACGTCGATCCCTTGCCTGATCGACAGATTCGGGCTCGGGTTCCGACTCTCTTGCTTCCCGACAGCCACTATCGAATGTCAGCTAACTTGGAAACACTCTACGATTGTATCGTCGTGGGTAGCGGACATGCAGGCTCATGTGCTGCCCTTTCTGCCGCTCAGTCGGGCTGCAAGCGCGTCCTTATCGTCGAGAAGGCTCCGTGTGAGTGGGTGGGAGGCAACGGCTTTTTCACTGCTGGCGCACACCGTATCGCGCATGGCGGTCTACCAGACCTCCTGCCTATCGTGCGCAACGTTTCTCCCGAGCTGGCGACAACCATAGATATGGATCCTTACACGACCGATGACTTTTCGAACGACATTATGCGCCTTTCCGATAACAGGTCTGACAGTACGCTCGCCCAGGAGCTCGTCAATGGCTCGCGTTCCGCGGTGGAATGGCTTGCGCGTGACGTTGGTGTACGCTTCATTCTATCATTCCACAGACAGGCCTATCGAGTCGACGGAAGACAGAAGTTCTGGGGCGGGCTTGTGTTAAGCGTTGAGGACGATGGAGGGAAGGGGCTTATCGCTGACCACAAGCGTGCTCTGGAGAAGGCAGGAATAGAGACGTGGTTTGAATCACCCGCCATCCGGATACTCACAGAGAATGGTGTTGTGACTGGGATAATCGTCATGCAACAAGGAAAAGAGGTTAAACTCTCAAGCTCCGCAGTCATCCTTGCATGTGGCGGATTCGAAGCAAGTCCAGATTTGCGCGCGAAGTACCTCGGAGAAGAATGGGCTCGTGCTCATGTGAGTATGCCGCCTTCTGGGTGAGCTCCTTGTCATTATTAATGTAGGTGCGTGGGACACCGTACAACACGGGCGACGGACTTGGGCTCGCCCGAGCGCTCGGCGCGAAGCTCACGGGTGATTGGAGTAGCGGTGGATGCCATAGCACATGCTGGGACGCTCACTCCCCCGCAGACACAGGAGACCGTGTCCTTAGCAACCAATTCACAAAATCTGGTTATCCGCTGGGACTGATGCTCAACTCTGCGGGGAAGCGCTTTGTCGATGAGGGAATGGACTTCCGCAACTACACGTACGCGGCGTTCGGGCGCGCCATTCTGATGCAGCCGAGTGGCTTCGCATTCCAGGTGTATGATGCACAGGTGACAAAGTGGTTGCGCGAGGAAGAGTACAGTGATAGTGTCGTGCAAAAGGTGTTCGCGGACAGCCTCGAGATCCTCGCGCAGAAGCTCGTGCCCGAGGGCCTTGCAGATCCTACCGCCTTCATCGAATCGATCAAAGATTATAACACAGCCGTCGATGGGCACCGTATGGCTCATCCCAATCTTGCCTGGGACCCCTCTATCAAAGATGGGCTTTCTACTATACCCTCTAGCAAAGTCGTCCCGCCGAAAAGCAATTGGGCCCTCCCGCTGTGCGAACCACCATACTTGGCTGTGAAGGTCGCGTGTGGGATTACGTTCACCTTTGGTGGCCTCGCAATCGACCCGCAGACGGCTGGTGTTCTCTCCGAGCATAATGGACGTCCAATCCCGGGGCTTTTTTGCACCGGTGAGCTCTTGGGTGGGCTGTTCTATGGAAACTATCCTGGAGGAAGTGGGTTAACTGCTGGCGCGGTCTTCGGACGGAAGGCTGGTAAAGCGGCAGCCGAAATCGCGAAAAGCAAGACATGAGCAGATTGAGAAGGATTATTAGTCAAGTTTAAGCACGCACTCGGCGCAACGTGATACCATGCCGGAAAAGAAGTTGGATTATTTGAAATGAATACGGTGAGTTATGTATTTTGGAACAGGCTCATGAAAATGATAGCATGAGCACACATGATATACAATGCTAGTACTTCGTCCGTCCGCTGAAGTCCGCCCTGTAAGGAATACGTTTAACCAATAAAAAAAGGAAAATAACCCCTGCATATATCGCCTCAATCACCAAGCCTGCGTACGGATCAACCAGAGGATGGAACGATGGAGAAACTGCCAAAGCAAAACACTCAGAAAGACAAATTGAATAAAAAGGGTCGATGCTTACGCCTTAGACCTCCATCCCTCTCCATCTGTGGCGGCGGCGGCGTCACGCTCGGCTTGCTTCCTGATCCAACCCTTCTCATAGCCACGCTCCGGAAGCATCATTGACTCACTTGTCGTTACGAGGCGGAAGTGGCCCTGACGCTTTGACTTACGATGCATGCTCGCCGTAGAAGATACTTCGTGTTTCTGATTGTTCCATATCTTTTGGGTAAAGCTGAACGCACGTTCTATGGGCTAAATCGAAAGGTCGGACTCACGTCCATTATCGCCTGGATCTTTGAACTATCCTCGGATCCTTCAGCGGCAGAAACGCGGTCGCGAATTTCAACGAGCCGCCCATTTGCGTACTCAAGCCCTCTGCGGACGGCATCGGAAATGGCACCCGACATTCGTTTCTTCAGGAGATTTGCAAGGGGAATACTGAGAATTCGATAAATTAAGCCATGTTTGCTCTGAAATAATAGGTCAGCAGCGGCTTATTTCAACGTCGAAATCTGGGAATTCACGTCACGGATCGCAATTTTCAGTGAATCTATTTTGACGGATACTTTTTCGACCTTGTAGAGATTTGCACTAGCCGCACGGTCGCTCGTGTTACTGCTGAGCTCGATTAAGATTGACACACCCTTTCCCCCGATGAAAACATCCGCAAGGCCCGCGTCACTGATACGCAAGCCGGTCTTCTTGCGGTAAGAGAACGCGACGTCACGCATGTCCGACTGGATCTGCGAAAGCGTCACTGTTATTTTGTGATCGTGCTTATCGCGTATCTCCTTGTATGGAGAAAGCTTGACGTAATTCTGGGTGTTGGCCTCAAAAAATCTGGAGGAAGAGTAAAGACCGCGTTACTTCCCGCGGTGTTCGTTAAGGAAGGACAGACTTACTTTGGAAAGAGATTGCGACCCTGGAGCGTAAGGTTTTCAAGTACGACATCAAAGTCCTTGTCCGCGTACTCAACACGTGGAATCGGTAAATACCCAACCTTCTCAAAAAGAGTAGGGATGATCACTTCGCAAATGTCCAACCAAAGCTGAGAGAGCGAAGCAATAAGTATGTTTCTAAGTCTTGCGCAATCAAGTCTGATGGACTTACAGGCGGCTTATATGTTAGCCTTCCCTGGGTATCAAACAGGAGGTCCTTGATGAGCTGATTTATTTCTCCTCCGAGACGCCTATTGAGCGAGTCTTCCGACCATGCACGAACCCACCTCTGAATGGAATCGACGAGTGCGTCGCGATGCTCCTTGTACCTAACGCTAAAGAATTTACGGGACTCGTTCTGAAGCTGGCGCGCCTGGGACTCGAATGTCGACGTAAGAACGAATCCCGGCTCTAACAAGCTCTACAAGGAGCGAAATTCAGAGCCTTATACCACGAGTTTCCCACGTATTGCTACATACCTTTCTGATCAGTGTATCGACACGGCTCCACCAGGTGCGGAGCTCTTCATCATCCTGTGCATCCTCCCACATCCTCCGAGAGCCACTGAACATGTCTTCCATGCCTTTGCCATTTGCGCAACGCTCCAAGAAGGTGCGAACCTCCGATATAGCCTGGTCGAGCATTGGATCAGCAAAAAACGACGCCTTTTGTTTGCTACCGGCGGAGGCGAGATGTTCTCCGTGGCTGAAATATGCCTCGAGTTGTGACAGGAACCAGGATAGCGATGCCTGGTACGAAGGGTGTTCCTGACACTCAACAATAATCTTCTTTAGGCGATATATAAATTGTCCGCGGCGCTCTTTGGGGAATCGAGTCCGAAGGTACTTCTGTCCACTGTCAAGCTCAGCATTCACGAGCTGCTTGTGCTTGTCTGGGATGCGACCAGCGAGATCCCTAAACCGTGACCTTAGCGTCTTTTTCATTGATGCAGCGCTCTTATCTTTTTCGGCTCCAACACCAACATCAGGTGTTATAGAATCGTCGGTGCGCTCGCGCGTCGATACTGGGAGCTTGGTACCTGATAAATTAGCCTCTCGGCCAACTGGAGAAACCGAAAAGCCGTCATCGAAGTCATCGAAATTGTTTGCCGGCATTGCCTCGTCAACTCTATCAAGCTCATCCTGTTCGGGACGCACACGGTCGGCAACAGTAGATGCCGCGTCTGCGAAGATGTCCAGACTGATAAGCTTGACATCGGACAAAAGTTTGCGTGTCTCGTCGTTGGTAATCAAAATCTGGAACAATGTGTGCATGTGCTCTAAAGCTGTAAAAAAGGTCAACCTTCTGAGGTCCTTGAAGAGCCCCACACGAACCTTCTTTGGCGTCTTGCCTGGCTTCCTTCTCGGATATGGGAGCGTCGACACCCGGGCCACTCTTGTACTGTGAAACGGACGAGCGAGATAGGAAACTCTGAACGAGTTCATCCGCATTTTTCTCATTCACAAAGCAACGCACCTGTAGTACGCACAAATTTTGAGTACACTAGTAATTCTAGAGAATGTTTGTCAGGAACTCACAGTCTCGACGATGTCGCGTACGTCCTCGGTGAGTTTTCTGCCCTCTGGGCTGAGCTTCTTTCTTTCAATGAGCGAGTTGTCTCTGACATAGCTGAGTGCCTCGTCTATCTGCGTGTTGCCGGGCATGCGACCGTTGCGGAAGGCTTGGATGACGCCATAGAGACGGAGCTTGCGGTCGACATCTAGTTCCTGCTCTGCTTTAACCGTCGGTGCCGCGACAGAATTTTTCGGAGGATTTTCGCTGATTAACCTCTGGGCCTTTGGAAGAGACATATTGGAGGATAACGAGCCGCAGGAACACCCAAGTCTCGGGATGGGTTTACAATGAGTATCACGTGCTCATCATGCCATGACATCATTCCGATCGCTGTCGATCCCGAAGAATGACGAAATGTAACAGTAGTACTTTTTAATAACAATCCTTGTTCTCCTAATCTCCGAATTTCTGAGATACCATCGGATCGAAAGTAAATATACAAGTGAGTGAAGGCTGTTTATCGCAACAAGAACACGGGTACACATATACATAGCCACGGTGTTCAAAGTACGTGCGCGGAAGCAAAAAGTGAGACAGTGAACATATATGTATGTCACAATCGGTGCGCAGTAACAATCAAGCCACTGGTGCGGTGAAAGCGACACCAACGGCAGGTGCTGCAGCGGCAGGGTCAAGCGCTACCGTCGTTGGAACAGTTGGGAGGGCATTCGTCTCCGGGTCTGCATCCTGAGCTGCACCGTCGTCCGCAGGGCCCGAAGCAGGTGCAGGTGCAGGCGCCGTATCGGAAGCCGTTGCAGCGGCAGTTGGGGCTTTCCCCGACTCAATTGATTTAAGCCACTTTTGCACGAATTTGTGGTGAGCGGAGAAGTTTATTGCCGTGTCAAGAACGTCCCTGCAGGTCCGTATATGTCAGCACGACATCACTAGAAACACACTAAACTGCCATACTTGATATCACCCTTTGCGTCGATCACAAATGTAACCCTGCCTGAGAATAATGGTGTTGATTTTGTTCATATTTTACGTTTAAGTAGCTTGAAAATACATACTTGATGAAGTTAGTCCCATCAACCCTTTCGATACATGATAAGCCTTCCTCGCCTCTCCTTTTTCGTCGCTGAGGATAGGATACTACAGCAAAAGTTCAACAAGGTGCGCCATCGGACACGCCGATTACATTAAACTTACCGTCAAGCCCTGCTTTTCGACGAATTCCTTTTGCTTCTTAACCGGATCGGGGCTAATGCCGATTACTTCCACGTTGGTGGCTTTAAAAACCTCCTCTTCTGCATCCACAAACATAGGTCAGACTGCATGCCAGATAACCCATTCGGTTTGTAAGCATCACCAGACAGAGCATCCCTAAACTGACAAGCCTCTCTTGTACAACCGTATGTTCCTGTAAGTAAATCATGTTAGTATTGACGTCAGAGCCCGAGATATGTTTCTGATCCAAGCACTAACCTGATTGAGGATAGAAGAAAAGCGCGGTAGGTGCTCCACTCGCACCTGGTGTGAACGTGTACGTCGCTCCGTCAAAGTTGGGCAGGACTATTTCCGGAGCCTTCTTTCCAATAAGGGGATGCTTCGACATTCTGGACGTATAAACTTGCAGCTTGAAGTCGGAACTTCAGATATGTGCAGTCGGCACTCAGGACTTTCAAGGGAGTATTTGGCAATTAGCGTTCGGAATGAGAGAGAGACGCTCGTACGATCGCTACTAAGGGAACACATCATACAGATTGCCTTCTTTGGAAGGATGCCCTTTTAAGGCAATGTCGACCACTTTGCACTTATAAAATCGCCACTTCGCGTCTCCCTCTACACAAGCTCGTGTCACCTCAAGGTTGGTTTGCAATGTGCCTCGTATATATAACTGTTTGCGTTTTCGTTCTCGAATGGTTGGATTTTCAGTTTGTAGCAAAATAGTAAAATTGCAAGCTGCACTTGTTGTGCACTCAGCAAACTGGTATGCATCCGAGGGTTCCTATATGATGTTCATCAGCGTAACAAATACATAAACCATACTCGCTACCTCTCTACTAGATCATCTATAGTCACCGCCGGAAACAACAAACACTTCCGGTCACACGGCAATGGCATCGGATCCTGAGACCGATCCTGGGTCGACGGAACCTGAAGTGGAGACAGAGAGTCCAGAAATCCAAAGTCCTGAGCATAGCTACTTCGAAGAAAGTACGGAAGGCCCCAGTGACGTCGAGTGCCAGGAGTCCAAGAAGAGTCCAAATGAAAACCTCTCTAGAATCATTCGGATGGTCGAGTGCTTCCTACTTGTCCTCTCTGTTTTATTTGTGGGGTTCACTGCATTATCCACTCCAGTAATCCACCCATTTTACCTTTTCTCCCTGGACTTGGACGTGAATGCAAGTGTCGACAAGGTTAGCGGAAAAGCCGAATTCGGGATATGGGGATTCTGTACGACAGGCGTCTCAAATACGTGAGTATCTTGGAAGCCGGAACTTCGTGTAAGTCACTTGCTAAAGTTATTTTAGGGTTGGATTAGGACCTTTAAAGCACACCTCACAAGTTTCGGGAAACAGCTGCTCGAATATCAAACTTGGCTGGACCTTTGCCGATGTGTGAGTCTTTCACTTGCGGTCTACTGACTTGTATTATTTTCCATTATTTCACACATCACGCAATAGACCCGGCCTCTCTCAAGTAGCCCATGTCGTCAGCGACGGCCTGACCGGAGCCCTCCTTCTAAACCTCTTGGGTATGTGCATAGCTCGTGACCGAGAGAGCCAAAAACTTATCCTGCGTTTGTCTGGCAAAGTGGTGGCTTTCGTGCTTCCCACACTCTGCGTCTCCGTCCTTGCGCTTCTCAAACCGGACTTACTTGTAAAGAAAAGTCAGGCCGAAAATCCCGAATGTGACTCCAAGGATGAAGGCAATTCAGGAGAGAACATCCCTGATAATGAAAAAGGCGATACCTGTAGAGAATTTTCAGAAGAGCAAGCGGATGGAAGGCGCAAACTTACAAGGATGGTGGCGCTCGCCGCTTCTATAAGCTTCATATTCATAGTCGTCGTCGCTCTTTTAGACCTTGGCATCCTTCTGTGGATACAGCGTGAAGTGGCAAAGGTAAGTGATGGTGCCGTAAAACTGTCGATTGGGTGTGCCGTGAGTTGTATTTGTTGCCGCTGGTTTTGTTAAAACCGCTCTAACGGTTTTACAGTTCTATTTTGTCATAATAGCGGCTGTATTCATCCTACTTGCGTTGCTGCTAGCACTTGTCAATGTTGCCTTCCTGTTAAGCCAACGACCTTTTCCTGTGCAAAGTCAGTTGATACTAACTCGCCCAACAGCGCTGGCCGAAATAAAGTGAACCAGGTCGACGAGCAAAAGGATGACGAGAACGATGTAGACGATGAAGGCAGGATAGACAGCCACTTTACATTAGGGACAGGCGACGGAAGCAATTACAGTGATGCTGAAGGTGAAGAGACGGATGAGATGGTTGACGTCCCCTTAGACGAGTCGGACGAATCGCCACCGTCCGAGATGCGAAACTGAATTACGAAGTTCATTATACAAGAAGATTATTGTTGGAAAATACAAGTCCGTGGCTCTGCATGCGTAGGCAGTTTTATTATAATGTTGAGGTGCATCTGTGTTTAATATAGGCCGTTCATACTTTAATCAATTCATTTGGCATGGGCATACCTGTCTAATCTGAAACGGGATGAGTCGGTGCCTCCAAGCCTTGCCTCGATGTAGGTAGCCACTCGATACCTTGCCGTACGGCGGATTCCCGAAACAATTGCCGGATATCGTCAATGTTCTCGGGAATCGCCTTCCAAACGCCGTCCGCATCCTTGTCGCCCCAGTGAAACGTATGGAATGTGTCCACCTCCATACCTCTTGCCCAAACGTCTCGGACAAAAGACGCATTGAAAGGTGGCTCCCAGATCCACCACTGTCATGCGTGCGATACCAGTCAGTGCGACCCGCTCTAATAAACTAATATTCAACACGAAAGAGGGCACGCACATGATCCACAAACAAGATATTTTCCCCCTCTGGCACAATGAGGTGCACTGCAGTAGGCACTGCAATTTCGAGAAAACAGTCTGTCTCCAGGAATGTACCGAGTACCTCGATGAAACCCGGCGCAAGACGTGCAGGGATGTACAATGTGTCTGCGGAACCGCCGATATAGCGCGTTTCATCGTGTGTGAAGCGGTGTGCTAGACGAGTACGCATATCGAGTGGGATACGCTCGAAGGCCGGCTTACAGACCGGTATGCCGAAGTGCTCATCGCTAGAGGCGGGAATAGTTAGGCGATTGAGACTTTCATTTATTAATCCAAAGTTATACTCACCCCCACCTGTGATTATTAGTTGGTATAGAATTAAAAATGATGAAGAAATTTGGAGTTCACTTACCACCAGTCGACCCACCAGCCTCTGTACGTGCTCTTAAAGTCTGTCTCGGGATCGGGTGACACCCTCGCGGGGAGCGCATGGTTGCTTGGATTTTGCCATGCATCTTCGCTTATTGCAGCATTCGGTATGTATTCTGCCCAGGGCGAGAAATACCACAACCGCGTCTTATCGAACAGCTGCAAGCGTGGAATATTGAGGAGTGTGTCGAAGGGCGCCCAAAGGAATCCCTCATAGCATCCCGTGGAATACGGCGGCGCAGTGAGTATAGTATAGAGCATGTGGTGTGCCATCTATTCAAAGATATATCAGACGTCTTGTGTCAATGATATTGCAAGTATGGGAAGAAACAGACGCGGCCAGCCATCTTATAATTTCGCCAATCGCTGAGATTCTCTTCGGACTCGTAAGAATCAACAAGAACGTCGTAGGAATGCGAGAAGCCTTTGTCCTCTCTATTCCTCGGGCCAACGAAAACCATCTGGGTGAAATTTTACGTCAGTGCGACATAATTTAGGGCCCCGTCTAATTCATAATTACTTACATTTGGAAAGAATTCCGAGTACACTTCCTTATAAAAGTCCAAATTGGCGTCGTACCGCGCATGACTAAAAAACACAATGAGGAGCACATTATCAAATTCATGGTAGTTTCTTTCCCCGGAAAAGTAATGCACAGAGGGCAAAGGTTCTCGTGTGCACGCTGGTCCGGATGGTGAGGGAGGCGCGGGTGGGAGGAACGTAAGGTCGGCGAAGATCGGGCTTTCAAGCGATTCCGGCCGTGACATCTTCTGCGAAAAAGCTAGTCCGTTCAAGTACGATTCAGGATATGAATTAAAAGTGGTATAGCCCGAGTAGGCGAGTATGGCGAGTAGAGGTAGACATATTAGGTAGTTGCGCGAACGACTTGAGAAATTCTAGATCAAAAGACTCGGTCATCCAGACGTAGTGGTTACACAGCTGCAAATATTTCAAATACCTTTTTGTCAGCATTGTTGACGTGTACTCGGCGTTCTGCCTCAGCTGCTATGTATATTAAAAAGCCTAGGATAGACACCATAGTTCCGCACACATCGCTGAATGATAGAGAACCGCGCAGGCATCTTGTGTACGCAACGAGAATTGCTGTTGATACAGATGTGGCGACGCCAAGCATGACCGAATCACGGTCTGTCAGGTAATAATTAATACTGTGTAGCAGAATATGCAGGCAAAGACTCACAAAAAATCGTACTCAAGCTCACGACATCAATGATTGCGTGAAGTAATAGGGGAATAAAACTGGTAGATAAATAAATATTACTGTTATTGACACTGTCCGTTGATGATGAAATATGCAGATTATCGAAAACTAGAGCGGCGAGGTGGGTCGCAAATCCAAACGCAAATAATCTGACGTTGAGTTCATGCGGAGTATGAACATTATGCAGTTTGTAAATCTGCATAAAAGCGGCTCAGTGAAGTCAAATTTAGACAAAGAAAGTGTAGACTAACATAAAATACGGCAGTGAAGGAAAGGGAAGCCAACAATGCAGGTGCGAAAGTCAGGAAAACCGACATCCGCAAGATGTCCGGCTGAAAATTGAGGTTCTATTGAGAACTATCAGCGATAGTCACCAGAGAGGTTAATCTTCAATGTACCTCAGCGCTCAAGATCCCCAAAACCTGAAGATAACTGAGCCATAGATCACCTATAATTTACACCATCGAGACCGACCTGAATAATTATACCCAGCCATTGTTGCGCTGGGAAAGACCATGCAAAGAAGACGCGCATAAAAAGTCCAGAGAAAAGCGGAACGAACGCTGAGGTGAAGTGGGCGGAGATGGGATTCGCGAGGTTCAAAGCAATGGCGGAGTTTATGGCATATAACACCTGAACCGTCACAAGTGAAAAAGATGAGCTCATCTCCGGAAGTACAACGCAATCAATCTCACAAAGTAGGACCTGATAGTAAGAAGTAGCGAGAGGAGGGCGATAGCGAGGTTTGAGCGAAAAGTCCCCAGACGGAGGGGCCTCGATACAAGCACATCTTGAGCAGGAGACCACAGCGTATTATCAATACTTTCATCACCCGGCGCCGGTACATGGCCTATTGGGGACAGGTTGACTTCGTCTGCACTGCATGGACTGGACTGCAGGCCGTAGCCCCTAGAGCATGTAGACTCAATAAAAACCGAGATCAAGCCGATGATGATTCTGAGAGCATCAAGGGCGACGAAGTTCGCGTGCGTTGAGTAGGGACGCTGTAAGTGATAGACATCTTCATCCGACTGCACATTTTCCGACCATCTATAATTTCGCTGGAGGCCGACGGCTACTTGAAATAGCACGAGAATGGCCTATGCGCCTGCTGCTGAGCATATCTATGCGAGAAAGTGGGCAAAAATGACGCACAAGCCTGGCTCTCCAGTTGCTTTCGACAAGCAGCCCTCGCCCAGATACATATTCTTGCAGTGCTTTTCCGGCGGTCCTGACCGGCTTCTTAATGCGTCTGAGCAGCGAAGTTGGGTTAGACAAGAATGTGGGCATCCAGGCGAGTCCTGCAAGTGAATTGCGAGTTTGCCAGCGCAGAGACGGAAGGCGCTGCGAGAGCGGCTAGAAAGCAAGTCGGACACCATTTGAATTTTCACGATTAATTCGAAGACCTTACCGCGATCTAAGATTAGCTCCGGCAGATGCCGTTGCGTTTACATACAGTCGAACCTCCCATAACGGATGGAGGTCGGTGGAAAGCAAAAATATCCATTATGAGAGGTTATCCCACTATGCGAGGTCCGAGTTATTATGTAATTAGTCACATAATTTGTTTCAACAGCGTGCTCGAGTGAAACAGACAGTGTTCATTTCTCTGAGCAATTAACACTGCAAATTCTTTCATTGTGGACCTGCAGCTGCCAACAAAGAGACCACAGGTGTTCTGAAATGGGATTCAAATCAGGATTCGGGGAGTGGGAATAATGCTAGGCTTTTCTAGAAAAATTAAGGGGTTCCGTGCTTGGATTTTGGAGTATACGATGTCCGTCTTCCGTTATGAACTTGGTGGAACTACCGTGGAAGGACACAAAAAGCAGAGAAAAAGCAATACAGACTTGCAATTTTGCGCTGATGACCTCCCATAATGGGTAAATTTTTGCCATTTGGCTATCCATTATGCATTATAAAATACATCCGTTATAACACAGGGATTTCGTGACTACCGACTTGGTGGAAGTCCCAAACTACCCATTATGGGAGGTTTGACTGTACTTCAATTATGTTATCATGGATTACGTGCGCTTAATTCTCATCCCTACCAGGAACATTTCATGCATGCCTCTCTACCTGTCCTGTGGTCATTACATATGCCTCATCCCTAACTGTATGCCACGTCCCTTCGCTCTCACTACGGCTATCGAAAGCACCAGTTGTTTGACTAAGCGGTCGGCCGGTGCCCCTGGGTGAATCGTCAATGGAGCAGCCAGACCGGCAGTACACATGATCAATTCGGATCTATCATACATCGGTGAAACGAAGACAGTCAAATTCAATGCATATCTGAAGTAGAGGAGTAAGGCGGGGACCTGGTGTATCAGTTGTAGCCTGTGACAGGGAATAGAGTTGGTACCGTTGGAAGGATGTCGTGCGGAAGCAAAAGGGATACACCGGCGTTTATCGGCCGACCTCAGCTCTGCAAAGAACAAGCTTGTGCAAGACAGGGGAAATAAACAAACCCAACACGCAGCAGATGTGCCGCGCTCTCATTTGTTATATTTTTCCCCAAAGCAACATTCCGATCTCTTTTCGTCTTGGGTGGCCTAATTAATTACTTATGCCTTCTCCTTCACCAGTACTCGCTTTGGTGTAAATATGTATGTAGGAAGGTCAACTTGTACGCCAATCGAGGGCCAAAAACTTTGCAGCTCCGTATGATACATGCAAGAAATTTTATCTCAAATCGTGCACCAGAATTGCGATGCTTACCCAAAAGCTGTGCGCAGATTTGTTTCGAATTCGTATACATAAGCTACACTTACGTCCCGCGCGCTTCTTCGGGGGGGGGGGGGTCGCCAATTTTTTCAATGGAATTTTGTTCTCCCCCCAGTAAAAAGTCAGCGCAACAATGCAGTGTATTGGTTTCAGCATTTTTATGCTTACGTTTCTGGTGTCAACAGGCTATCAGAAGTAATGCGGCGGGGTGACGGGCATGACTTCCTAAAATGGGTCGATCATTCCTCCTGCTTACAAATGCCGCTGTGCATTATGCAGAGGTCAGTTGCGCCTACTCATGACCACTTTCGGTTCTCCAAAACTTCAGACATCATGAGCTTGGGGCGGTCCGGAACATATCGAGGTATAAGTGGTTTAAGTTCTCTATGAATCTGTGTATTCATTGTTTCCAGGGTTTATAAAGCGAACTTCATCAGGATATGTGCACCCTTCCCATCCTGCACTTTCTAAGGACCCCTTTATTACTTGTGGTAGTCTGTGTCCACTTAGACAACGCGACACATTCCCCCTGATCTAGAACTCTGCTCCACATCTAAACGTGTTGTAGTTCTCGCTTCGTTCGACTATAAACGTTGTCGCAAGCTTCCTCAATCTGCACGGGCGCCCAGAAGTTGATGTCCGTTCGCTTCTACACCCCTCTCCCTGCGCGACCGGCGCGAGTATACACGTCCCCCGGCCTAAGCCCTAGTTATTACGGTCATTCCGGCTACGGCTACGCGGCTCAACCAGCAACTGCTTATTCGCAAGCGCCATACTACGCCGGCTCCACCGCGTATTACCGTAAGTGGTTCTTTCGCACTCCCTTTGGGCTTCTCGTGCGGCACGAATTTACATGGCACCAGCAGCTGGTCAGCTTCACCTTGCCCAGCCCAGTTACACTAATCCCATGGTCTACAAGGCCATCCGTCCGCGCCGCAGGCTCCACAGTGCAGAGCACTACGGCTACGGTTATAGAGGCGATGTCGCCGAGGATGGGGGATGCTGCTGCTGCGGTCCGCGGAGCAATGGCATATACGGCCCGCAGTACGGATACGGCTACGACGGGGGGTGCTGCGGATGTTTTGGGCGTAGGTAAGTGTGCTTTTTCCTAATTCGTTGAGGTACTAACGGTCCTCACGATGGCTAAGTCATGATGGCAGTTACTATTGAATTCACTCGAGGTACGGAAAACGGCCCCGGCGTCTATGCAATACGTACCCAGGCCGTATGACTCTTTAACACTGATTTTATTTATATTTAATTGTTCTGCTCTCGCTTGACCTTAGGCCAGACTTCCATGTATTCTCGCTTATACATACGCTTTATACTTTGGTCAGTATCTAATGGATAATATGCAAACAGTACTTCCCGTTTTCTCAGTTGGCTTGTTGGATACCTATAGCACCGTTTATTAGATAACCTCCACGTGGGTTGACCCACAAACGCATCTTATTAGCGTTGCCATCAAGCCACATCGTCGCGGCGAATACGCCCGTTATCAGGCAACGTTCGCAACCGCTTTACCTCATCTTAGCGCTCAAGCGTAAGTAAGTGACGTGCTTAACTGCCACCCGGACTGAAAGGGATGCAGCAGTCGGCCTGCACACGGAACGCGCTGTACTTTGCTAGAATGCGGATAATCCGCCATGAGTGGATCTTTATCCCTTGATATCTGGGCGAAGGCCGCTTGTGTTCTCACGCAGCCCGGAGACTGGTCTAGCGTCGGGGTCCAAGCGTCTTTGTGCGGACTAGACCCAAGCCAATCGGTTTTGTGATGAATGATCGAAGTTTGACGCCATTTCAATATGTATCTTGCGTGTAGTTCCCAAATTAAAAAGAGGGTCCCAAACTCTTCACAGTAAATCCCTTATCGGAAGATGCCGTGACTTAAATGTGGGATGCATCAGATTCAAAGAGTAAAGGCGTCATCGTCTTCGACGCCTCCGTCATTCACTTACGCGAGGTACAAATTCCCCATCAGCGATTGTTAAAAATGACGTTTGGTACGAGGCGAGCGCTGCTGACATTGTAAAACGAGGACATCTTGTTGAACACCTCCAGGTACACGCTGTCACTCCGTTTCCGGGTCAAACTCATTGACCATCTTTTTGCCGTAAGTGCGCGCTAAGTACGATGCATGGGTCTGGATTTGGTCTGTATCAAATGAAATTCGTACCAAGCAGCGAACAGATCGATGCATGTATTCATTGCGTCACTCACAAGGGGGAGTGAACAAAAGATCACGCACGATTCACGAAAATTGACCATTATGTCCTGTGTTATTTGGAACCCCTGCACAGCACGGCAGACTGAGGTCGGCGGAGTAATGTTAACCAAGAGTGAATACGAATCAGTAACCCATCGCCATTCGCTGTCACAATTCATCATCGCCGAGGACAAAAAGCCATCATATTGCAGTACCGGCTTGCCGCCGCTTGATTTTCCGAATTGAGGTACAGGAAGCAGGTCGGTTAAAAGCGAGGGTCGATACCCAAAAGCCGGACAACTAGACGCCGAAAAGCGTGGGGAAAAGCGTCAGGCCCGGGAGAGGCGGAGATCAAAGCGCCGTGCACTCCGAGCGACCAAATCTGTTGTGAGCTAGGCCGGGGCCAATCCTTTCGAATGCGTAGACCTTCGGACGAACATTGACAACGTGTAATAGAATCGAATTCTTAACATCCATAACTTCTGACTAGAAAAATAGGGTCCACATCGTCCAGCTTTTCGGTATCATGACGCTGGGAGGAAAAGCCTTCACGCATCCAATCTGGTTAATTTCCTCGGACACGTGGTTGAGGCGTAGGAGGTTATCGCCAGTAAACCCGTCCAAAGACTACGTTTTCCTTTCTGAGTCCCACAAGCTGGTTTGGGCTTCAGATGACGCTAGAATAGGTAGCGAACGTCGCGGTCTCCAATAACGTATGATTATAGTATTATCTATGCTGAATGACAGATGCGAAGAACGATGTGAGAGAAATTAGAAGGCTACTAGCGAGGTGGAGAGCGAAGAGCTCGGACAATTAGCTCGGCTTCATCTGCGCTGAAGCCGATTCTATTTTCAACAGAGAAGAAACGCGTATATATCAGCGCTTATGTGAGAGGGCAAACGAGAATATGGCTCGCACCTGCATTGTGCTCCGCAAATCGAGCACCGACTCTCTCCGAATACTTCAGGAACTTGTCCGTGCAGTTTAACACACATTGCTCCTACACCAGATCCAGAAGAACAAAACAAAAATAAACAAGAGTTGCATTAGCTAACGCGAGGTGAAAAAACTGAAGTACACACTTCTTTGCTCCCCAGTGTCTTGCTCGTGAAATCATTGCAGCATGAGGTAAAGCAGCGCTCGACTAGACCGGAGTACAGACGCATGAAGTCTTGCATCTAGAGCGCAAGAAGACATTGTTTGACAGTTGTGCGTTTCGCCGGGCGGACTAGACTGACCTGCTTTTTCTCGATGACCCTGGTCATGTGGGCCTGTTCTGCCGCATTGAACTGAGAGAAGTCCATTGTCTATCGTCCCCGCGGCGTTGCGATAGTGAGAGGAGGACGGTGACGAAGCCAGCAGAGTGTGCGGCAGCCAAGTTTGCGGGAATGTGGGAGCCAGATTCCCGATACAGCGCATTCCCGATATGGAGATGAGGTAGAGTCAGACTTCGCCCTCGGCTTTTAGGAACTCGCCAACAACCTCGACCGCCATTCTATTTGTTCCAGGAGTGTACGCGGTCCACATCAAGTTTCCGACGAGCTAGCATCATTTCGTCCCTGGACTGCCTTTTCAGCCACTCAGGACAGCCCCACATTGCCTTATTCCCGAAACATACACGTTCGTATTATACATCAGGTTCTCGACAATATTAGGTTCGACCCGCCAGCATATAAGTCAGTCCTTGCTCTATCATTTTCCTACACCCCAACGCCCCCCCTTACTTCCATCTCTCCCTAGTGGCTCAAGCAGAAATGACTATCCCCGTCAAAGAAGCCATTGCCCGTCTCGAGAACAAAAGAGTGAAGCTCATCAGGCCGCTCATCCCACCGCAGATCCTCCAGGAGGACTTGCCTCTGTGCGTTTTTATTCTGCGGTAGTTGCAAGGAAATGGTGCTGACAGACTTTGAAGGACACTTTCCGCCGTTGACACCGTTATTGGCGGACGACGGGCAGCGGAGGATATTCTGCATGGACGTGATGACCGCATCGTGGTGGTCGTTGGGTGAGTGTCTTGTGGACTACATGCACTTCATTATGTTGACCGCATGTAGTCCTTGCTCGGTCAACAACCTCGAAGCCGCTTTGGAATACGCACAATTGCTCAGGGACTATGCTGATGAGGCAAAGGACGACCTCCACATCATTATGCGTGTTTACTTCGAGAAGCCCCGCACGACGGTCGGGTGGAAGGGGCTTATTAATGACCCAGACATGAACGGATCTTTCAATATCAACAAGGGTCTTCGCCTCGCCCGTCAGCTCCTCATCGACATCACGAGAATTGGGCTTCCAGCGGGTTGCGAGTTCCTCGATACAATTTCCCCCCAGTACACTGCAGACCTTGTGTCGTGGGGCGCTATTGGCGCACGTACTACCGAGTCGCAGGTGCACCGCGAGCTTACAAGCGCGCTCAGTATGCCGACCGGTTTCAAAAACTCAACCGATGGTAGCGTAGGCATTGCGGTTGATGCCTGTCGTGCTGCTCGGAGCGGACACGTCTTCCTCTCTGTCGGCAAGGAGGGTTTAAGCAGTATTGTCGAGACGGAGGGAAACCCTGATGTACACATAATTCTCCGCGGCGGCTCCAAGGGTCCCAACTATGAAGCCGAACATGTCCGCGACTGCGCTGAGAAGCTCAAAAAGGCCGGCTTGCCACAAAAAATCATGGTGAGCCAATATTTGATCTTCGTTCTACGTTTTCACTTATCCAATTTTATATTCAGATTGATTGCAGCCATGGAAACAGCTCCAAACAGCACCAACGGCAGTTAATTGTCGTTGACAATATCGTACGTATATGTCTCCGCGTGTATGGACTTCGTATCGCTTATATTATATGTTAGGCCTCTCAACTCGAATACGGGGATACTTCGGACAGCATCATGGGCGTCATGATTGAGTCAAATCTTGTGGAGGGTCGTCAGGACATACCGGCTTCCGGTCCTGCAGGGCTCAAATATGGACAGTCTGTCACCGACGCATGCATCGCATGGGATTCAACAGTTGAGGCACTCGATCGTCTGCGTCAAGGCGTCCAACGGCGGAGGGAGAACGTACGTAGGAGGTCGCGCGGCATGGAGGATCTCAAGCCGAGTGCAGCGAGCAGCTTGAGTGGGGGTGATTCATGAAGATGTGTAATGCGAGATACTCAAAAGGTACAATTATTGTACTATTACTGTCCCACCGTATGTCGTAGCCATATTTCTCATTTCTCCTGTATATAGAATCCAATTCTTTTGGATAAAGGATATAGATATTATTCCCTTTTTTTGTTTTGACGCAGGGGTTTCCGTAAAGCGGATATATAGACTGGTCCAGATTCAATGTTAGCTGCCGCGGGGGCGTAATACAACTAGCGCCCATACCGATTGTGGATCGACGGTCGGGCGCCGTCGCGGCTGGGACCATTGCTTAAGTTCTGATCGCATCATTACTTGTCAGGGTCGACATGCAAAGTCGCCATCCCCCCCGTACGGAAGAAAAAAGGCACCGATTATTTCCGCGGTCCATGAGTACACAACGAATATATGTATAGAAGGGGCATCGGCATATGGGCCATAGTCCCCAGCCCATTCATCTCATCGCCGGCCGTCCTCATCCAGCGAAAAAGACCAAGTCTTGGTAGATTCAGCCGCCAGATACAGATAGCCGACAGGATGGACACCATTCACTTCTTTCGCCAGCGCGAATGCGTCCTTTCCGGAATATCACCTAAGAATAGTCCGACGTACGCCGACCGTATGAAACATATCTCTGGCACGATCTCAGAGGCCACCGAGCGCCCTGAAATAAGCAGACGAGGTGCATTCTTGCAGTAAGTATGGTGCTAACGAGCAGGATAAAGAAGATAGTAGCAGCAGGTCAAAAAACGAGTCAAGAAATCAAGTTTGCCAGATATTGGCATATCTTATGGCAAGCCTACTAATTTATGTCTGTTTGGCATATATGATGCCGCTGGTTCAGATTACCTTAGTGATATCTGGAAGTCGTCTGGAACGGTTCCCGAAAACTCCTAATAGACAAAGTTTATATAATTTTCCGGGCCTGAGGTCGACCTTGGCTTCCATCCTGAGCTCGGCTCGACCCGCATGTCAGTGTCTCCGTGGACCGCGGGGGCCGAGTGAATGGTACAATATATTGGTATCGATAGCTATGCACCATGGGCCTTGGCCCAAACAAGAGGCGCAAAAATTTTAATCAAAAACTCGACGAGGGACCATCCATTTAGTCGCGCCGGGCGACTGGGGTCTTGAAGAATGATATCTGAGACCGAGCGCCGGTTGTCACTCAGGCTACTCCCAGTACCTGGGCAAAGTGGTAATAAACTGGGCGGGACCCTCCCCGTGCAGACATATGGGCAGGGAATTTGGTCCTTCGCATCGTGGGATACTGCAGAGTCACCATGACTGTTAACCTCATCCGAGTCGGTACTAGTAGGTGATGAGATTTAGCTCAGTCCACAGAAATAAAATATAGGACTGAGGTGCAAAGGAAAATTTTCTCGAACTATATGCACTGTCCGAGAATGGCAACTACATTACTAATCGCCTTCAAGCTGTAAAATCCCAACAGTAGGAGCTAAGAGTCATTGCAGTGATAATAATATGGTTTGAACGTATGCAAAGTCGGTCACGAGATTCCCCATCGCGCGTTATTTGCGCTTGCTTGTGACGCGGCTGGATGGGCGGACTTTGGATATGAGGATCATCTTCAGTCACTCGAGTCTCGACGTCCATTGCATTCCAGTACTAGCATATGTTCTCATCTCAAGACTTGCATGTAATCACTTGCTTTCATCAGTTAACAGATTTACATACATGTATCTTAATTTATCTGGACCTCGTCCCCAGTTTGCCTGCAACCCATATTCTTCACAGTGCCATAAACGAAATCGTTGATAGTTCATGATTTTTCATCCGTTACTTCGCATAAAGGGCGATAATACATCTATAAATATCCAGAATATACGAACTCCAGAGACACTGCCAGTCGCGGCATCTCGTAAAACCCAATCAACAAATATACATACACTCAGCAAACAACAATGCACAATGCCGAAAGTAAAATAGCGTAACAGCAATCCGGAAATCGATACTACATGCATCAATTCCTGCGTCTCCGAAAAGCCATGAGATTTTCTTATAGGACGCGCCGGTACACCCTGTAGCCTGTGCATTTACCACGACGATGGGCCAAACGTCTCGCCGACGGCAAGTGGCTTCAGCGGGAGGCTATCGTAGTCTGCCGTCTTCGTGAATACGGTGTTGCCCCACCATTTCATCAGCGTGTTTTCGCCGATCGTACCGTTCCTAGGGTACTCCAGGCAGAAGAAGATGAGGATGACCGAGATCGCGACTCCCGAGTCGAGCGCGGCGGACAGAACGTAGTTGTACTTCGCCCACCAACCGAAATTCCTCCGGCGAATAACATAGTTAAAGATGAACCCAACAATCGCCCACGGTACATAGTTAACCGCCGTCGCGGGTGGGACTGTTAATCGACATAATCAACTTTCGATTGTAGCATTGGGCATAGAAAGAAAGATATACTCACTGAGGCCTGTACCCGTGAAAATGACTGGGAAGTTGATGTTCTTCATGAACGAGTTCGGTCTGAAGTAGGTGATGGTGTAGGCGGCGATGGGTAAAAGCGCGCCCGCGATAAAGAAGAAAAGGAGGCCGTAATACATTTGCCCTTGTGAGAATTGTCGCTGAGGGCCGATGACTCCCCAGATGAAGGATGCGGTTCCAAACACCTCCGTCGAAGGACAGATAAAGCCGTCCGGTTGATCAGAAGAACACATGTCCCTGAAAAAGGGAGTTCAATCCGACCGCGATTTAGAAAGGAATGCAGAGTAACGTACTTAATGTTGGTGAACATCCAAGCTTGTACCCCAAGCTGGACCGTGCCTGCCAAAGCTGTTGCAACGACCTGACACCAGAACATCGGACGCGGCGGGATCTTCATATAGTGACCAAGTTTAAAGTCTGAGGTGAATGCTAGTGCCTGATACATGGTGATGTAACCCCACGTCTTGAACATCATCATCGCAATCGGCTTTCCGGGAAGTGCGTAGCCGATAATAAGCTCAGTGATCACGTTCAGTCCGACCTGCTGATTCGTGATGGCCTGTATCATACCGATGGGGATGGTGTAGAAGAACGAGATCAAGAGAGCAAGTACAAAGGCCCAGACGGGGAACTGCGTATGCCAAATTTCGATGCCGATAACGCCGAAGACGAACATCGTGACGAAAATGACTGCGTACCACCAGTCGGGAACTTGAGGGTAAACGCTCATAAGGCGTGCATGAATATCCGGCTCCTCGTGCATAGATTTGCGCGCTTGCTGCCAGATCAACTTGCGGAAATAGAGGAACGTGTGTGTCAGAGTGGCTGTAAGAGACGCGAAACTCAAACCATACTGAAAGAACAATGTCAGCCAAAATAATCGGACGGGAGTTTCCAAGTATACTTACCGACATGGCAAAGGTCATTGACAGGAAAAGAGGGGAATACGCCTCGTACTTGGCGACATCCAACGTCGACTCGTCCGTAAGAATTTTAGAGATGTCGTATGTAGCGCCGGTGTTATCAAACGACGTGCGCGAGGAGATGGGCAAGTACTCTGCGTACCAGACGTTTGAATAGTAGAGAATGGGCGTTAGAAACCAGAAGAAAAACACGAAGCCACCGAAGACATTGGCTTCAGCCCACCAAGGCGTTGCAAGAGGTGAGCCGATGTATGCTATTTGCGACCAATCGAACGTGATTAGGGACATCCCGAGTCCAGACACGGAACCGAACAACTGATTGACTTTGATGTTATTCGGAGCAATCCAGCAGACCCAGGAGAAGTAGCTGAGAGCCTGGAAAATGTAGCCAGGGAAAAAGTACCAGCAGGTCGAACAGATGAGTCCGTATACAAAGAAGCGTTCGCGCGATATTCCGGCGTGGTTCCCAACACCCGAGTATTGCTGTTGGTGCAAGGTGTTAAAAAGTGCGCAATTGACAAGATTGGCGGGCCAGATCATCGAAGGCGGCTGTACGAGGAAGCGGCGGGCGATGCCACCAATTGAAAAGCCAATAAGCTGAGTAGACATGACAATGAGCCATTGGTAGCTGAAATTATATGTCTGATTATAGTAGACGCGCTGGACGGCGATAACGTCTGTTGCATACGCTTCGGACGCAGCAACTGTACTCATTATTGTGGTCAAGACCTTTGAGCGAAAAATGACAGAAAGGAAAAACCCAGTTAATTCTAGATCTACGAGTAATGTTCTTAATTTGGCACAACTCACATGTTCCTTGATTGTGAAAGGCCCAGGGTTAAGCCGTACACCGAGGACGGTAACGTCTGGCACGAGATAGGCCCAGAGGCGACCGCATGGAAAGGTCAGCAGCTGGGCAACCAACTGAAAAATGCAGTAGTTAGTCGCGAGTATAAATATCGGAGAGATACGCAGACGCACATTGCCGATGGTCACAGATGGGTAACGGAAGAAGAAGAACTGGTTGAGGCCGGATAGAACGATGCAGAAGACGAGACCGATAACCCAGGCGCGAAGAGTGTTCACAGGCATGGTCGGGTCGTCGGTGTTGGCAACGGCCGAACGGACTTCCGGGTAGGGGGAATCATCTTCAAAGATGACGGCACCCTCCTCAAGGTTTGGGTCGTCGAATTCGGCCTCGTACGAGGGCACGATGGCACCTATTGAGAGGATTGTTCATTAGTGAGGTGATTGTTCCGAGTAGATGAGGCATGCCTTTCTCGACGTCGACCTTCTCAAGGGAAGCGTTGGAGACTGCGTCGGTCGCGGACATCGCCAACTAAGGTGAGTGAAAGAGCTTGAGGGCACGGCTCCTGGGGACTCGGTATGCATACTACCCCCGTGAAATATAATCTTCGTGCCGCTGGTTGCGTGCGGACATCATACTACGGTTGTCCCGTGATAAGGCTAAGCGCCCGAGTCCACATGCTATTTGTCGGGGCACAAGCTGGGATCGACGTGGAGGCGGATACGGATATGTGTGTGAATCTTAAAACATGGCCCGATTAGGCTTACGCTAGCGGGTGTTCCTTGTGTTGCGAGCTTCTATGTTCGCTTATCAGACGACATACCGGCCGTCGCGTGGACGTATCCATATGATGCCAGTAGCCTGATGGTGATATTTCGCCGCTGGCGGGTCTTAACCGGCGGCCCGTCTCCAGAGAGAAATATTTACATATGCAGCTCAGCGCCGCTTCCCCAGCCGATTTCGTGGATTGATTTCATGCCATAGAAGCACTCATCGAAAGCACCCAACTTATTGCCCACTTCCCCCGATCCTTGATCTTCGTCAATTCATTTTGCTGATGTTTAAAGCTTCAACGGTTGAGAGCTTGCTCCCGGTTTCCGGTACTATCTTCAGGGGTCGGCTGAAAGTCAGTGCGCAGGTACCAGGGGCTAATCTTGAGCCAAGTTATCGATTTTCTGACCGGAATGGGCTACGGACCGGTTCGGACTCTTAATGTCTGTGGGCTAATCTTGCTGCGGATTTCTTTGTTATAACACGGTCTATCTCGTACCTTGCGAAATGTCGGTGCAGATTGCTAGACCATCAATTACATCATGTCTATGCCCGACAAGCGCTCAACATCAGTGTCCGCAAACAAGTGCTGATTATCCGCAAAGAAAGCTATTTCTATAAAAAAGCAGACATTAAATAAAGTACAGGGGCCCAATTCGTTTAGAAGATGGGAATGAAGTCATGAATACGATCGCGAGCGTCTTGAGCAATGCACTCTGCGATCCAGGTAATACTACGGATTTCATGCTCTTTAAGCTTGATGTAGCTGTAGAATACAGCGTACTGGAATTGCTGCAAGAAAGCCTGTTTATTAAGGTGAACTTCGAGCGCAAAAAAGCGGTCCTCGAGCTGCGCGGCGACGCTTTCTTCTCCCCCGGCTGCGCTAGCTGACGCGTCGAAGAATGCGCGATACTCGGTAATTGCTTCGCACGCTTGACGGACTTGTTCTAGTTCATCAGCACGAGCGAGCGCGTTGTTGCCCTCTGGATATAATCGCCCGATTGTCGGGAACAACCGTGCGCGCTGTTCCTTTGAAAGTTCGGTGTTGAAAGAGTTGACAGTGACACTGAGCGAGCGACGGTCGGCCTCAAAAGCAAGGATACGGTGCATGACTTCACCCGTCGGCCCACCTATTTGTGTGGTGCAGAAGCGGTGAAAATCTTCGAGGTATGCCTTGTAGAGGGTGTTTCGAATAATTTCAATATTGAGGTCATCGAGGTCAGCAGCTGAGAGACAATCTCTGAAATACGGCGCTGTGACGCAGAGTCAGATGAGAGACAAAACCAAATATTGCATTCTTGACGGCGCACCTAAAGGCGTTTCAACGAGAACGCTCTGGTAGAGTTCCTCGACATTGGTCGCCACACATAGTGCGGGCATTGTATCGAAGACGCCAAGCGGATGACAGCGTTCCAGGAGCTCGTGGGTATCGCGCTCATGTAAGGTACCAGTTATAAGGAGAACGACGTTGTCAATCATGTACGCATAGGTCATGTAATCAAGAAAGGTGCTGAGGGGCTCGACGGCATTACTGCGAAGGAAATTGAATTGATCGACGAGCAGCTGGGTAGCCTTGTCATTGATAGTCGAGGTAGAGATGGGAAGGGGTTCGTTCGCAAGAAAATTTCCGTAGTCCGTAGATGAAAGTTGCATCCTAAAGTCTGGTCGAGAACGGGTCGCTATTCACTCCTCTTTCGTTGTTCACGGGACGCACCTTCAAGAGTCTCACATTGAGTGAGGTTAGCATAGTGACTTTGAGTAAGGATGCCGGCCTTGTATCCTCTGACTATCCCCTCCAGGAACCCCGTCGAAACCTGAGAGATGCGTTAGACAGAGAATAGTCGACTTTCGCGCCACATACGTTGAAGAAAAGGGCCTCCATTATCGCTGTCCTTCGTCGGACAGCGGCACAGTCACAGTCGCGGAGCCTTGGTGACGTGACTACGTGCGTTATGCGTTATTATTTCACGCTCGATACATTAGGTAATCGTGCGACCAGCCACCCGCCAAGTGACTCATTTGTGGACGAAAGCTCTGCTTAAACATTAGCGGCGGTCCAGTACCTTTCATATGGCATTGGTACACTCAATGAATTCCTTAGCGATAACGCTCCCATTGTTACAGCGTTTTAATTGCCTGTATGCTTCAACGAACTCACTTCCGTCGCGTTCATGAACGCGTGTTACTTACATAAATGTATCACGTGAGCGTGTTCACCTCGTTGGCTTTGCCTCGCTCGTCATTGTCTGTAACGTCGGCGACCGCTCCCTCCCTCCTCCCGCCCCGACACGCCCTCAATGTCAAGTCCTGCAAGTACGCCGCCGTCCGCTTCCTCCTCACGCTCCTCTCCATCCTCGCTCGGTCCTGACGACTCCCTCCTGGAGCTCTCCTTCGACTATGAACTCGACGCGGAGGGCAAACTCGTCCGCGTCTCAAAAGGTTCCTCAAAGTCTCAAACTTCATCCCCTCCGACTCCCCCGCAAACCCAGGAACTCCCGACAACTACGTCTTCCAGTACGCTCCTCGGCACATCAGCCCGACGCTCCTCTTTGTCACGCTCGGAAAGCATGCCAGGCGCCGATGCACTCATGGTTCCTGCCCGCCCCCTTGCGCGTGCCACATCAGGACCCATCAGCTTAACTACGCCTGGACAGCTGGTGCGTAGCTCGAGTCTGGCCCCTTTGTCCGGCGGCCTTCAGGGAACGGGTAGAAAGCTCGGCGGCGCTCAGCGTATCCGTAAAGAGGAAGCGGAACGCCAGCGTCGTGATATGGAGGACAGGATACGCCGTGAATCGGAAGAACTTGAGAGGGAAAAAGAGCGCGAAAAATCGCGTCGAGCACTTGAAGAGAAGGAAAACGCTCAAGTCGAGATGCGCTATTCACCACCACATGCTAGTTCACGTCCGATTGCCTCTCTCCCGTCCCGTCAGAACTATTATGGCTTTCCGCGCGTCCCACGCCCGCTTGTTTCCGCCAAGAAGTTGCCGGGCTTCTCTAAAATCAACGAAGTCGAAACAAGCGAAGGGGAGAATGATGACGTCGATTACGGTATGTTCCCTGGATATGTTTTGTCGGTTGTATTCAGCTTCCTCCTTTTGAAGGTAAATACGGTCAGCAACAGCAATACTACCAACGTCGGAGTCCTCCGGAGACCGTTGTCGAGTCCCAAGGTATGCGAAACATAGTCCCACACCACAAAATCAATCTGAATGGATCTGCAGACCCTCAATCTTATTCATCTAACTCGCGATCGCAACCACAATATGTACCGCTCCCTACTTCAAAATCCAACTCAAGTCTTGGTATCTCCAGCAAAGCGCGCCGAGTGACAATAGAGGAGCGAATGCGCCAGGAGCAGGAGATTGCGGACGAAGAGGCGTTTGGTAAAAGTCTTCTCATTCGAGTCAGTTTGATCTTTCCTCTCAATTTCCAATTCCGCCGTAGCTTCGGACCGTGCGCAGGCTGACGCAGCTGCGAATACAAATTCGCGCCAGTCACCTTCCCCAACTCATGTGTCTTCGCAAGGACACTACGCTCCGGCACATATGCGACAGGGTCACCACCAGCGGCGCGACTCGGACACGCTCCGCTCAGGCGCGCCTATTCCTCAGTTTTCCAGGCGCGACGATTTAGTGTCCGACCAGCAGCAATATTACGAACAGTCCCAACAACGCTCACCCTCAGCGCGGAGTCTCAGTCTGACGGCGACGGCAAGTTCGACGGCCGTCAACTCAGCCCTCGCGTCGCGCCATCGTCGAAGTCCAACCGCACCTGAGATTCCGACATCGAGTGCGACCCTGGTTGAATATAGTGAATCGCAAGTGAATGGCAAGGCGAACAGCATACATATGCAGGATAGTAACCATCGTGCTCAGCAGCATGTCCAGCAGCAGGTTGCCGACGTGAAGACCAGGAACCTCATAGTAAGCTTTCGTCTCGTTGCCACTCGAAGTCTCTAGCATCTGACATAACGAATGCTAGGTAAACAAGAAACCGTATGCGCGATTGGACATGATTGGTAAAGGTGGCTCGTCGCGCGTGTACCGAGTGATGAACAGTGCGAATGAGATCTATGCAATCAAACGCGTGTCGCTCGATAAGACAGACACCGAAACAATACATGGTTATATGAATGAAATCGCGCTTCTTAAGCGGCTCGAGGGCAATAACCGTATCATTCGACTTATCGACAGCGAAGTCAAAGGCGGACCTGGCGGTAGTAAAGGTCATCTTATGCTCGTCATGGAGTGTGGAGAGATTGGTAGGCACCGCTTCCCGCAGTGGTATATCTACTATAGTGATTGACTGGTAAACATCTATGAAAACTTTAAAGACCTTGCTAGGCTTCTTCAGGAACAACAGAAGGAGCCTATGAACATGATATGGATAGCATACTACTGGCAGCAGGTAAGCCCCTTCCTGGAAGCATCAGACAAAAATAACTCGAAGCTAACGCATAGTTCGCAGATCCTTCAAGCTGTGCAGGTTATTCATGATGAGAAGATCGTCCACTCTGACTTGAAGCCGGCAAATTTTGTCCTTGTGAAAGGTCAGCTGAAATTGATCGACTTTGGTATTGCCAATGCTATCGCCAACGATACGACGAATATCCAAAGGGATCATCAGGTATGCTTGTTCCACAGACGCCCAGACGAATCCTCTTACAAACTATCAATGATAAGATTGGTACCGTTAATTATATGAGCCCGGAAGCTATCGAGCTACCTGAAGGCATGCGGCGCCTCAAGGTCGGCCGGCCAAGCGACGTCTGGTCTCTCGGGTGCATCTTGTACCAGATGGTGTATGGTCACCCTCCCTTCCAACATCTTTCTGTTTTCCAAAAGATGAAAGCGATTCCGGATGCAACACATGAAATCGAGTTTCCGGAGACCTCAGTTCCGTCAATCCCTGCACCGCGAAACACACAAGGTACAACGCCGTCACCACCGAAGCGTCTCACACATCTTGCACGGCCTGTTCGTCGAGACGTCATACGTACAATACAAATGTGTCTAGTCCGTAATCCAAAGGACCGCTCAGCAATTCCGGAACTTTTAGAAGATGACTGGCTGTCGATGAGGGAATGTGAGTGTAGTGTCCTGTTACTGACTGAAAAGTGATGATTGAATGGACGCGTTCGGTTCTTAGCAACGCCATCTGCGCCGCAGCAACCTGTACCGCCGAAGTTGAAGAATGATGAGACGATTATCAATCCTTTCTACATGCGACAGTTGCTTCAGTACGCCATTAGGTGTGCAAAGGAGGGGCGAGAATTATCAGAAGCGGAGCAGATATCCGAGGCAGAAGTAAGCATGAGCCACATATTTCGTCCACACACTCTGATAAATCGTTTTCGCATAGCGTCTTGTACAGGAACTCAAAGCTATAGCATAATGCGCCCTATGCGGTTTGTTGCGTTTAGTCGCAAGCATGACCGCAACGCGGTGGTATTTATGTGTTCCCCTGCCGTATACTGTCGATTTTTTCGCCTTTTTCAAAGCACCTGTAATAAGATTTTCGCATTTGTGTGTATATGCCGCTTTCGTTCCTTTCTTCAGTCGTCTCTCTCTATTGTTTCGCATGCACTCCCCAATCACCCTCCTTCAACACCATTGATTTACTCTTATAGCTATCCGCACACGCTCATGACTTCTTTTTTACGGCTTCCAAATTGACGCAAACAGTGCTGTAGTACTAGAAGCATGCTCGCAGCCGCATGTAGTGCATACTCCCTGACCCATGCATGCAACGAACACTCCTTCCATATCGGCATCTTTGATCTTTTCTCTTTCTTCTTGGAATACGCATGGTCGTCCGCCCTCTGATTTGTTTCGTCTTTTAATGCTCTCCGCTGTGTTGCAGAACCTGTGTACAGTACTTCGTCGGTTGTTTATATGCCTGCGCACTGCAATAAAAGGAAAAGCGTCTTTGAAGTGCTGCGCACAAGGCGCTTGTTGGTGTTATGCAGTTTTGCGCTACGAACCGTGAGTATACCAATGACGCTTAATAAATTCGTATTTTGGAAACCGATTCCGTAGGCATGCAGTTCAGCAAATGCAAAATAATCCTTCTCCATAGTGTACGCAGTGCGAGCCCCTGGAGCACTGGACCTTGCTACTAGATTTCGAACATGGAAGATGATAGCTGATCGTCGATCGTTGCCAATCAGGGGCGGTTCTCCGAGGTACGAAACCGGATTAGTCTCCCGAAAAGACAGTATGTCAGGGACTCCTTCGGTAGGGAATCGACTTTGGACGTCTCATAAGGGTGTTACGTTCCGCGAGATTAAGTCGAAGCCGAGAGTTCCGGAGAAAATGTGTAAGTATTCATCATGTGTGAAAAGCCAGTGACTGTCTCGAAAAATGCTTTTGACCTCCGTATATGTAGACCTTTCTCTCGACGCCGGCCTAAGCCTCAGTCTTCACATCACGACGGACCTGTGTCCCTACGGCACTCGCACATCACTTTAGAGGTCGCCCATTATCGAACCAGCATTTGGGGTTTTCGTATTTAAAATCCAAGAAACGATAATGCTACAAACTTAAAGGTTAATTTGTACAATAATGTTGGCTTATTAGTCCTTTCCTGTGCAAAAAAATAGAACAATAACGAAAAAGGCAGGAGAGTAACCGATACCCGCGATCATTCATGTCCTTGTCCTTCTTTGATCCTGAAGCTCTCCGTAATAAATAAATAAAATGGTATGGCAAGACTTCGTGCAGAAGAGTACGAGCTGTTGTCAGCTTCACGCTGGCCCAGAAAGAACTATCTGGCCCCGAGTTCAGTTATAAATAGGCATTGGCATGAGTCTGTAAGAAAATGAAGGGAGGAGTAATTAGCAGATATACCCCAGAATGCCGACGCTTTACTCACCTATCGGCATTAAACAAGAAGTTGTTTGAGACGTCCTCTCCTTCCAGGAAGCGCGTCGGATAAAGCACGAGGTGACCACGTAGCTCTCCAAGGAGCGCCTCCATATCGTCGCGCTCCCACTTCTCAAACGGCTCGTCTGCGCGCGTGGGCGTGCGTCGTATGTCTTCCTGCGTACTTGGGGCACCCGACACTTGAGAGTGTGTCTGACTCGGACTCTGGCGTTCGCTCCCGCCATCGTGTACAGATCTCTTCGGCTTTAATTCGCCTTGCTTCGGTCCTCCATCGTTTCGCAGTGCCGAGCCATTTTCACGCCCTTGCCCCGGGGTATCTTCATCACCCGCTTCCGAAGGGACCCGACCAGCCGGTGAGGGGTTTGATTGTTCCTTGACCTTCAGGCAATCAGTTGCTGGTATATAGACAAAGTGCCAAAATCGACTTACGGGCTTGTTTAGCCGCTCATGATGCAGCACAAACTCCTTGTACTGTTTCCATGTCGTTACCGTATCATCAGGAATACAGTGGAACACCTTCCTAAAAATTTCGGTCTGGAACGAATATAAGCAAAAGGCAACACAACACTCAGACTTTGCAGACTTACATTATGCACAGCACAGGCGACCCATACGTTCTTCCAGAATTTGTCGCTCACCGGGTCCTCAAACCCATGCGGATCGACCTCAGGCGTGGGCGTAGGCAGTGTCCATGGCTTCGAACTGGCATTCGCAGATAGATGCTTCCGCACGACTCGCCGTGCCTGGACCGCAGCTTTCTCCTCCTCGCTTACATCACTTTCGTCCGACCGCGCATGAGGTGGCTCATCATCCGTCCGTGGGTCCTTCGACGCGTCTGCTGGCGCCCCGAACAGCTCGCCCGACCCATCGTGTACACGCGCTTCGGGCGGACCACCGTCCTGCGTGTTCCCATCGACGGCATCCTCGATTGGCTTATCCCCACTGGCCTGATCGGGTGGAGGTCTGTGCTCAATTATCGTCTTCTCTTCCAACGTAGGGACGACAGCACTGGCGAAACCTGGGACCTTCTTCCCATCTCTTGTATATTTCTGCCGTTCTTCCTCTAACTGCTTGTCATCGGCACTGGCATCGGTATGTTTCGATTTAATCCCCGCCTTGCGGACATAGTAACCGAAGTCTTTGACAGCGTCGCTCTCAGATCCATGTATTGCTTAAACAACGTCAAAACATACTTATAATAAGTAAAAGGTGATGGCATACCTTGCTCCACACTATCTTTTATTTCGCCGAACGCCTCGCCGGCTGCAGTTCGCTTTTCGCCCTGTCCGGCATGCGTTACACCGTCCTTCGTTCCGACGTGTTGCTCGTTGCTGGGATCCCACATTCCTATATCCTCCTCTTTCATCACAGGATCCGCGGCCATGAGATCTTCCTCGTACATCGCATCAACGTCGACACCAATGTGTTCACGCATTAGCCGCACGCGCAGGGTGTGCGCAAAACGGCCCACCTTGTAAGGTATTCCATTCATGGTTCTGTTAATCGCGCGTGTTAATCTACCAGCCGAAAGCAGGCTGACAACTGTGCTTACCCGTCAATCATGTCCGTGTCTCTGACGATTGCTGCCAGCTCAGAGTCACGATCACCGCGCTGGGAGCGCTCGTTGATATTTGCAGATCCGATGATGGCCAGCCTGTCATCGACAATACAGACCTAATGAAAAGCTTGGGTAGGCAGACTGCAAACCAACATTCAAAAAAGGATTTAGACGTACTTTTCCGTGAATGTAGACCTGATGCAGCGAGTCATGTCAATCGAGGTCCAGTTTTTTTCCATCACGGCAAAAGAAACCTCACCATTTCCGATGTCAAAACGTTTCCAGGCAGTTTCCCCCAATTGCGCAGAGAAAAGACGGAAATATATTCGTCAGGCTAAATGAATGTCAGCAAGAAGACAGAGTCTAAGTCTGCACGATCTCCTCACATCGATTCCCTCCTTCCTCAGGCGAGCGAATATCGAGTTCGGGCCCCTGCAGATTGTACGATTCTGACACTCGAGAATAATTCGTACCTATGATGACAACGCAAGACAGTAAGTAAGCCGTATTATAAAGTCCAATGGATTGTGAAATGAGCAAATCTTCCGTACCGAACTTGCATCACTATGATCAACCGAGAACGGGAAGCCTGGCAGAAGCGGAATCATAATGCACGCTTTCCATTTCGTCCCTTCACGATAAGCCCGAATAATACGGTGAACAAGCGCATCGCCAATCTTATTCTCGACAGGCGTATCATTCACGGTCGTCCTGTCATTTGTGATAAGTCGGCGCTTCCATGTCTAGAAAGTGACTTACGAGGTTATGAAGAATTGGTTTTCGATATACACGAAATGGTCCGACATCTGTATCGCTAGACTTTTCATCAGGCTCGCATATCCTTAACTCAGATGGAAATGCCATACCTTTCAAGTACGCGTTCTGAATGGAATGCTCCACTTTCGTCGGTGTACCCATCGACCATGGCCCACAGGATCGGCAAATTTGAATTTCACAGGTCCCAGTCAGACCTTGCTCCTGTAGATCACGCGCCTTAAAATCAGGTGGTGGTAATAAAAATGGCATCGTCCGACTGTGGTTCTTGATACGCAGTAAGTAGTTCCAGCGCTGGACAAAGTGGCGGCACAAATCGCGTGCGGGTTGCCCGACAATTTGCATACCAACATCATGCCTGAGTGCGGCAAACCGAGGTCATGGGGTTAAGGTCAGAATTTGATGTCTTCAATGAGGTGTACGCACCATGGCATTCGCGGGATCTTTTGTCGATTGTACATGTCCTCGTAAGGTTTGTTGAGCGTGAAGAAGTCACTGATGCGAGCATTGCTGTAGTCCTTGCCTGCCGGCGTAGGGAGGACGTTTATAAAGGACAATTAACTGGAGTTTGCGAAACTTACCAGGCCAAATCTGTGTAGCATTCTCGTCAGAGGGATCTGGATCGTCAATGAGGACGTGCTGGGGTGTGTCCCATCGGCCAAAGCACAGGTCAACGCCACCCGTGAACGCAATCGCTTCATCAATAACACATAACTTCTCGTGCTGATGCCATCAAATACAACAGTACGTCAGTCATTTTCCCAAGTGAACCACCTCGTAGACAATGGATATTAGAAACAACGTACATGTGCCCAATAAAACGTCCCTGTCTGGAAATGCGATGGCGAGCGCTGGACCATAATATTAGGATGGAGCGCAGTAAGCCGCTGTTTGGTGTAACTAGGCAAAAAGGGAGTAGAGTTGAGCTCGATTGAGTCAAAATAAAACGAGGGCGCGAGGCGACGCACTTGCTATCCGTTGGTGTTGTGCGATTGGAGACCTCTTGGCTGGCATTTCTCGTCAGTCATCACAATTGGTTTATTTACAAGAGGAGTAAGATTACGCACTAGAGAATGATATAAATCTTTACACCTTCCTTTGCCTTCTGTTCAAGGAGTCGGTCCAGTCTGTAGCGCTCTTTATGTGGTCTACGCAACTGGAGTTCTAATGAGAAGACAGGATGGGTCAGTAAACCGGAGATAAATTAGAAATACACATTTCAAGAACCTGGCGATAACCACCAATCGTGGATGTAAATCCGTTCTCTAGCGAGGAGTATCGCACGTGAGAGATTCCACATGTAATCGCGCTACTAGGCAGCAGGTGTTAATCATATCAATACCGAAGGGAGGACATTGTTTCCACGCACACCATCCACCAGCCACTGCGCAGCAACGTTCAGTCGAATAGGGGCAAAGCTTCCAAATCTATTACCGCCAGTCCAATGTGACGTATACGCAATCTTCTCGAGGGCAATGATCCATTGCTGCATTTGCCGCTAGATAAATAGATATTAGTTCACTAGGCACAGGAACTGAAAGCAATCCCATACCTCGTTTTTCGCAAACAGTTTCAGCCGCATTTGCGAATTTGACACGAAAAACGTATGTTTCGACACATCCTTACTGCGCTTCTTGCCTTTGGTCTTCTTTTGGTCTTGCCCCGCATTTAGATCATCCAGGTCCGTCGGCTCCGCCAATGTGTTATCGTTTTCGTCGTGCTCTCCCGCTCGCATGGCGTTCAGATTCGTTGAGGGATCGACGAGAGCGGGCTCGCTGTTCATGTGCGTGCTTGCATTCGAAGACCCCGACGAGCTTACTGAGCCCGAGCGCGGGCGTGAGCGTGAGCGGTGAATGGATGCGACAGTGGTGCTGTGCCTGCCGCTCGTGCTCCCCATCCGTGTGTGTCGTCCACCAACGCGGAAATGTAGTGCGCGACCAACTTTGGCCTTGACCTTCCCGAGTGTGCTGTGTGTCTCAGCGTCAGTGCGTTGCACTTCTTGCGCCTTTCTAGGGGGCTCGAAAGTCTCGTGATGAAGCAAGTTGAGGCCCTGGCGGTAATACCGCTTCGGGCGTTCAATCCTGAAGTCCGAATCAAGCATAAAGACGTCCCAAACTGTAAGCTGATTAGCCAAGTCGGTGAGACATCGTCAGTTTCTTTATCATTATGCAGGATATAAAGGTTCAGCCGCACTTCTCCAGGATCGTCCACAGCGACAAGATAACTCTCCCTTACAGCACACCACCGTTGCTTCTTCCTTTCCGACCACGATGCATTTTTCCTCCCGAAACCTCCGCTCTTCTTAGACGCGGCTTCGATGGTCAGCATCCCCGCCTTGGCCTGCCATCCACCAGATTGAGCAAGGTGGATGGAAAGTGCGCTGATTTCGAGAAAACCGGCCAGTCGGTTAGAAGTTGGATGGAACATCTAGCTCGTAGGCAATTATAGGGTGTAAATCATAAAGAAGGGATACCAACTTACTACTGCACGAATAAGGCCAATCAAGTAGTTTTCCAGCGCCTCACGTTGGATGATGGCAAAATCCGACTTTTCGACATTTTGATCATTCTCTCTTCCTTCTTTCTTTAGAAATTTGAAATATGGAAGACCTTACCGTAATCAGCCAATTTCACCAGGAGAAAACATTCAGTAGAGCTCACTTGTCCGCGGAAATTCGGGCAACGCCTCCACATTCCGATTGAACGCATGCGAAACTCTGTAATGCGTGTGTAACGACACAAAATCGCGCAGCTGCCGATAAATAACCCAGCGCGCGGCGCCGTTTGCATACTCGCACTCGATACGGAACACCGCCTTGTTTCCGTTAAGTGGGTGTATGCTGTCGCTGATGCGCAACCGAAGATGATGAAGCAACACGGGGACGCGCCGCGCACCGCGCTCATCGCGTTCAAACCAAAGCTTAAGCATAAGCGCAGAAAGCCCCCCAGAGATGAGTTCGTCAGTAATATTGACGAGGTGCGACTGAACGGCCGTTTGGCCTTGGGGGGCATTGTTCTTATTTTGTTGAGCTATTAAGGGGAGTAGCGAGCGCAGGCGTGCCCAGCGCGGAGCGGGGAAGCTGTTTTTACGACTAGTCGAACGCTTCATGTGTGGCATCGACTGTGCACGCGCAACGCCCTTGCCTTTCAGTTGAGCCTTGCGCGCCGCTTCGTCCTTGGTCGGCGACGGCGATTCTTGCGGTGCATCCCTGTTGTCAATAGGTTTCTCCTCATTTTCCGTACGCTCCGCCTGTTTCTCCGGGTCTGTGGTGGTAGGGGCCTTTTCTTCACCCTCCTGCTGCTGGGTCTCCTTCTCCTTTCCTTTCTCCCCAGGCTTCAGAAAATCGAAGTAGCTTGTCCACCCTTCTCCGTCATCTTTAGGAGACTCGTGTGTCACCGGCTCGGGTGCCTGTCCATTCAACCACTTGAGCGGGTTAACCCATGTTTCGTCCACAATACGGCTCAGTCGGTTCTTCTCGCGTTTCTCAGCAGCCTCGCGCTCCTTCTCGCGTTGCTCGGGGTCGATGTATTCAAGCGCGCCACGGAACTCGGAGCGCGTACGGCTCACAGACGGCTTCACGCCGGCGCCCGCAGTAGCGTCCAAATCCGAACGCGACTCAGCGATCTCCTCAAGCTCGAGCCCGCCCTCGTACGGCGCGTCTCCGTCATCCTCTGTACCACGCATTCCCTGGGGTGAGAGACGGGGCGAGCGCGCGAGGTTGTAGGAAAGGGAGCGTGGGGGGCCCGTGCGCGACGAGGGCGAGTCGTGGGGCGTGCGCGACAACGCAGACGAGGGCGGGAACTGCGAGTCGGAGCTCACACGGCGAGCGTCGATACCGTCCGTCTGCACGCGCCGCCACTTTGTGCTCGCGCTCGCGTCGCCGTTGGGGATGCTGCGATGTGTCGAGTGCGCCCGGTTCGCGTGCTCGCCAGTACCCGTCGGCACCGCTCCGCCAGCCTGAGACGCGTCCTTGCCGTGCATAGCAGACTCAACGACATCTGCGAGATCCATGGCCGGCCTCCCGTATGTGTGTCGTCAACCGTCGACGTCGTGCGCAGTAGTTTATTTGCTGTTGATGACCCGGCGGCGTTGTGTGCGGTCTTGTCAAAATGGAGATTGGAAATTCATGCGCTTTCGGCGCCGCAATTCCCAAACTTTTGGGTTTCAGATTCGCTAGACGTCATTACGGCTCGGCTCAGCCGGGATATTCCATCTCCGCCCGGCCCGGTTCGGGGCTACCCGACGATGCGGCCTCTACTGGAAGAAGTTCGCTAGACCGTACTCACCAGTACTACCGCGCCGTTCGCTGTCTGCAATGTCGCAGTACCTGCTGAACCGCATCGGCAGCTGCAGACTCTTCCCGCAGGTACAGGGCCTCGGGCCTGCATTACTTGCACGCTCCTTCGCCAACCGCGCCGCCACGAGAGTTATCCCGCCACGTCTTCGTGCGTCTCTCGTCCTCTCTCGCCACATACTCGCCACAACTGACATTCCGCTCTCTTGCACTTGCAAAAAATATCTTAAAAAATGAATGTGTTCGCGCAAAACAGCGGGCCTCACAGCACAGTCCTTCCTCTCCGCTATCGGGCGGTCTTCAGAAACGAAGCTCAAAGTCACAAAGTGGGAAGAGCTCTGGCACCTGGATGGGCATGCGCTCAAGGCCGCAGGGCTCGCTGTGCGCGACCGGCGCTACGTCCTCTGGTGCATGAGCAAATACCGCCAGGGCTTTGACCCCATTGAGTTCGCACATGAGCCGAAGCCAAAGAAGAAAGTCAGAGGGTGCGTCCAGCGTTGCTTCCTGGTATTCTCTGTCATACTCACTCATCCTCGTGCCGTCTTTTTCCTTCCCCCTTTTGTGTTGCGCGCTTACTACAGACACGGGCCTGCGGTGCAGAACGGGAAGCGTATCCGCTCACGTAGGCTGCGGTAGACACTGCTTGCTTTGTTACCACTGTTTTGTTTTCACCCTAAATTTATCCTGACCGAAGGAGCCCGTATGTTGGGAGATAGCCCCGAATTTAATCAATGCATACTTCTAATCACTGTCAGGCGTGTAGGTGGCGCATCATGAACGCCCTCATAATGGACCTCAGCTGTGAAACTTGCGACGACCATGAAAGGATACACCGAGTTGAGCGATCACTTAAGCCCCGAAAGGATAAAGCAAACGATACATCCGGGGGCAAGGCGGCAAGATGGGATTGCAACAACCCAACAAAACTACTACTCTCACTAGCTAATAAGTCCATGTACGTTGAGTACGCAGCGCGTCGGAGCGCGCAAATACTAGAGTGCAAAAAGGTGATCGCATACGCGAGCAATGAGAAAGGCTCAAAAAAAGGTCCATTATCGACTAATGTTCGGATTCAAGCGTCGAAATGTGATAGTCCGAAGTCCATGTCATGAGCTCGTGCGCTTTTCGAAGACAAGACAGGTAGGAGGAGGTCATGGTGCGCTCATTACGCCAGGAAAGCAGACGAGGTCGGCACCTCGGACGTTGCGGATGGCTCAGCAGGAGCAGAGACCGACGGCGTCGGCACCTCGGATGTGGCGGATGGCACAGCAGTAGAGACTGACGGTGTCGACACAACCGGTAAACCGTTCGAGATCGTGAACTCCTTGGACGCGTTGCCAGAGTCACCGAACACTAACGCAAAACAAAGCGTAAATATAAGCACATACAAAATGATGGAGGAAGAAATAGATACTTACGGACGACGATGTAATCGTCACCGTCAGTGACGAGCGGAACGGTGATATTCGTCGCACCTGACATTATCTTAAAGCCAGTCGCGAGCGGTTGAGCTGCACATAAATTGCACGGTCCGGGAACCGACAATCAGCACCCTCACTCACTACAGATGGCAAAAAACACGCACCAATGTTGAGATTCTCGCTGTTGTTTTCAATGTGGCCGAGGAGGATCGTGCCCGTCGCGTTGTTTTGTCCGGCAGGGATAGCGGAAGTGTCCCACGTCACAGTGTGAACTTCGCCCGCATTCCAGACGGTCCCAGCAACGGGGTAGGTGATCATCGGGTTGTAAACAATGTCAATAACGGGGCCGGTGGGTGCTGCGGCAGAGAGCGAAGCGGAGGCCACAAAGGTAGCGAGGGCAAAAAGCGACTTGAACATCATGACTGTTGAGTTGGTGAAGGCTGAAGGTTAAGGGGAAGGTCGAAGGAGAGACGCGAATGTATGGAGGAGTGAAGGGGTCGTGAAGGACTTTCTCGAGAGAAGGGACGACGGAGGGAAGGGGTTGGGGGGACGTAGGAATGATAGCAAATCGCGAAACGCGCAGCTTCTTTAAATACGTACGTGACCCCCGAACCTACGTGGACTGGTTGTGCGCCAAATTAAAGGGCCGCATCGCTTAGGGGGTTGACCTCCATTTTCTTCTATTTTGTTTTGTTTCTGCCTTCTCCATCTTCTTTTTTTTCTGCGCTTCTCGGCTTGGCCACAGAATCAGATGAACGCTGTGAAACACATCACGATGAGGTCGTCAGCACACGGGATGCGGGTATGAAAGAAGGACGGCCGGGTACCGGATTAACAATACTCGAGACTATCGGCTAGGCCACGTCTCGGAAAGAGAAAGAGAAAACATATGACATGCCGGGCAGATGACACAAGTCCGAGATAGGACAATCCTTCCTCCGGTCTTCTTGCACTCCGGATAACGTCGACAGCCTTCCGGCAGGCTTGGCTCGAGGGCGGATGAACGACGATGAGCACTTGCTCGAGGTGAAAGACCATGCGGAGCCCCAAGCGCAGCGGCGCGGCACGCGACAGTCCGCTCGCTTAGACCGCACCCGATGATCGACGCGCCTTCGGCACACCCATCTTTGGGGCAGCCACTGCTGATGTCATCACATGTGCATCAGACCAATATTTCGTTAACATTAATTATTCCGGTTCCTCAAGGTCATACGGACGCCAGCTACGTACACAAAACATACTCAAATAGATGCGCGATATATAACCAACGGTTCACTTCCTCTTCTTCGGCAAAGCAACAGCAGCAGCACCCTTATGAGTGACGCGCAGCGAGCCCGCGATGTGGTTGTACGAATCGTACATGAGCCAGAGCGGAATTACAACCCAGCTGCCACATGCATCAGATGCGTGGCACTCCAATGAAGAAGAGAAGTACGACTTACATGACATTCATGAACTGCGAAACCCCGACATGACCCGGAAAAATCAAGAAGACCGTGTCAGCTATTCCTGTGCACGCACACACGTGTGCTAAGATGAAAAACGCACAATGAGGTATACGTAAAGATAGAGCGCATTCGACGTGTCGAGGTTAGGCGAGCCGGTGAGCCATTCCGGGCAGAACGTCATCCACCCTCCGTACAGCTCCGCTGTACTGAGAACGACGATCCAGTAGTGTCGCGCAGAGTCCCCACGCACGAGTTGGTACAGGATATAGCAGCACAGTGGGCCAGCGCCGAGCACCGTCAAGATTTCGAGCGACACAACAGTCGGGTCGGACACGCCCCAGCGGAAGTCGGCGCGTGTGTATTCTTTCCCTGTCACCATGCACGCGTGAGAAAAGGGTGGAAGGACTTGGGAAAACAGCGGGGAGACATACAAAGCTCAGCGAAGGGTCCCGCGCTGGTGTTCACTGAGCGCCCAAAGGTGGAAAGGTACAAGAACGAACCCTCAAATGAGAAATGAATCATGGCATCGAAGGCCTGCCGGAGACGAAGTACGTCAAAAATTAGGGAGAAATTCGGAGATTTCGACCCAAGTCGAAATGAGTGACGAGCATACCAGCCATATGAACGTAAACTTGTCCTGCCATCGCGCAGACTTCGGGAGAAGCGCGCCTGCCGCCGTCCTGGAGACGAGGCCAATGAGCGCGACCCCCGCGAGCTGCAGAACTGTCAGCCGCTAAGCTACACACCGAGGTGAGACAGAAACACACCGAATACGCAGACGTCGCAGTGAAGAGAGTCGGGGGCTCTGAAGTTTCGAGGACCATATTGTTCGTGAGTGTTAGTCGGTAAGCAAGCGCGTGCTGAAGAACTGGAAGGGGTGTAAACGCGTCGACAACGGTTACGTAATAAACACGCACATGTCGATCCACTTCAACTCAATCGAGCCCAATGCAGAAATACCACACAGGCTCTTGATCTGAACTTTCTTTACCCTAATCCAATTTCCTCACGTCTCACAAGGTCAAAAACTAGAAGCTAAATGCACCACTACTGAAATAATATATCCTTACCATGGTGATTAAGAAATACGTGGGCTCCTTCATTGACACCCCAAAGCTAGGCGTAGTCAGAATACTGCATAATCACCATCTCAGTACGCCTCCCAGCCATTTTGTAACGTGCAAGCACTTACCCAGCTTCTAAGTTGTCAGCGAGGAAGGCTTCGTCCATTCCTTCTCTCCCGATGGGCAAGGCCTCGCAGAGACACGTTCCGATGAAATCGAAGTGATACGGATCCCTCCTGGAAGCTTCATGCTACCATCCTTCTGCGATTTGCACCTCCACGCGCCTCAGTTCCTGTATCAGGGAACGGGTCTACACTTGCCTCTGATGGAATGGCTCGACCAATACGCCTTTCGCGCCGAGGAGCGCATCGACGCGGACCCAGAGCTCGCGCGGCGCACGTACTCCGCACTCGCGAGGCGTCTCAAGGAACACGGGACAGGCGCCGTCTTGCTGTTCGGGACAATAAAAGAGAAAACAAAGTCTGTGTTAGATGATACTTCTTCGCGTTCTATCCGAGTATACATGGTTACCTGACGCAAAACGCTCTATTTATATCGTCAACAGCCTGATACTCGCTGAGGTCATGCAGTCCGCGGGCATCCGTGCCTTTGTCGGCAAACTATCCATGGACATCTCATCTCGGGATACCTACAAAGAAGCGTCCACACAAGACGCGCTGGATGCTGCAGAATCATTCACGAAAAACGCGCGGTCATCAATCGCGCATCTGCCTCCCCAAGAACGCCTCGTCGAACCTGTCCTGACCCCGCGCTTCGTGCCGACCTGCTCAGACGAGCTCCTAAGCGGCCTCGGTGCGCTCTCAGCGCGCGAAAACGTGCGCGTGCAGAGCCACCTCGCCGAGGCGCGCGACCAGGTCGACTGGGTGCAGCGCGAGCGCGGGATCCCCGACATCGACGTCTTTGACAAAGTCCGCCCCCTCCTCACTTCCTAGCCACAAACCGCACGCACAAATGATTATTCCCCTTCTTAGCACAGCCTCCTCACCCCACGCACCATCCAGGCGCACTGCACCTTCCTCTGCGTCCCTGATCTCACGCGCATGGCGACGCGTGGCGCAGGCATAGTGCACTGCCCGCTCTCGAACGCGTACTTCTCCGCAGTACCCTTCGCGTTGCGTGAAGCACTCGCGGCGGGCGCGCACGTCGGACTCGGCACGGACGTCGCGGGTGGGTACAGCATCGACCCGATGAACGCAATGCGCAACGCTGTGCTCGTCTCGCGCATGCGCGAGGGTGCGCGGCGCGAGGCTGTGCGCCAGCCCGGTGGCGAGGCGCCGCAGGGCGCCGGCGACGTCAGCGTGAACTGGAAAGAGGCGCTGTACCTCGCTACGCGCGGGGGCGCAGCCACACTTGGGTTGCCGGAAGGCGCTGGGTCGTTTGAAGTAGGCGCGCCGTTTGACGCGCAGCTCAGTAAGTGTGCCTTTACATACGTCTTTCTCTTTTCGCCAGGGACTCAACGAGGCCGTTAAGTCCGACTTTATGATGATCACACGGCAGAGGGCGTTGGTCCGCTTGACTTTTTTGACGCCCCTGATCCGAAGGAACCGATTACTGAGGAGATGCTGGAGAAATGGTGGTGCATCGGTGATACGAGAAATAGGGAAGGGCTTTGGATACAGGGACGACAGATTTTCGAGCGCATATAACGAACTAGAAACGATATTATTGTTATTCTACGCGTGAAACGACAACATTCTTTCAAATTGTTCAAGAAATACAGCATGGGGCAGTCAGGTAGTCAGGTATTTTTGGTTTCGATAAGAGTCCAATGAACCTCCCGACAACGTAAAAAAAGCTTTAAAGTGGAGCAGAAACATGTAAAGCGACACACAGCGATTGCATTTATACTAACAGAACAAGAAAAAAACAGAGCGATGGAAAGCGTACAAGTTTTTTTTGACAACACAACAATTTAATTTTTTTCTTCAGTAGAACTCGAGCTTCAAGTTTGTATTCGCTTCAGCATACTCTCTAGACGTCTCTTGGAACTCGTTTCCTGGATTCGTCTTCGCTGTGCGTCCGAAATCGATCAGTCTGAAACGCAGGTGTTTTTTGCTGCGTTGAAAGGGCGACATCTGAAGCGGCCCGTATTGCATCAGGATGTTACGCTGGTAAACGGAGTTGTGCAGGTAACCCGCGGCGTGGAGACGACGGAGGAGCGAAAAACACTCGTATCTATAAAAGGTGTATGTTAACAAACTGGAAGCTTTAAATGGGGAGACGAGGGTGTACCTATCATCCTTGCAGAGTTTTTCGGGATCAATTTGAACGCCGCAGTGCTCAAGCAGTAAGATCGAACTCATATATTTCCCCTGTACCACCGGCTCGTTGCTTCTGTCTGGGCCGTAGAACCCATAGAACTGCGGGACGACGGCGCCCACTGGCGTTGGGTGATGCATCGGCTGCAGGACATTGTAGCCATTCATATGCTTTGACATATGATTCGGGAACGCCATGTAATTATATGCTTCTTGGCGCAGATGTTCCGAGTGCGTTCCGTCCGGGAGGGACAACTTCGCAGTGACGCTCACCTTCTGGCTCGGAGGCGCGCGCACCCCACGGTCGAGGTGCTCGCAGAACGGTGGACGGCTCTGCCATTTCATGTACCGGAGCACCTTGAACCGCATATCCAGGCGATCGTTCTCCTCAAACGGCTCGTTATCCTTGAACATCAGCGAATAGTACTTTTGATAGCTAAGGTCGATTTTCGGGTCGAGCGGCTCCGCAGTCCCGTTCTCTTCCTGAACCTGGTGATCCGTCCATTTTCCCACTGCGCACTCGAAACAAATCTTGGGCTGGACGAGCATGTCACGCGGAAGCTCGAGTTCCACTTGATACACGAAGGAATGGTGACCCGTGCCGATACGCCGCTTTGGCGAAATGTACAAATGAGCTAGCGGGCAAATTTTATACCCTTCGGGACGCTCGCCGATATGCTGAGGATTCTGCCGTTTCTCCCCGTCTTCGGATAGGTGAAGATTATACGTGTAGGTGATGTCTGGCCTGGATCCCCACCTATAATCTTCCTTGTTGTCTTGTGGCATGTCGTCGTCGCTATCTTCATACATGGATCCCCTCCTATTTTGTCGGTGTCCCGAAGGGTGTTCATCCACCAATAGAGTGTTCCAGGGATCGTGCACTATGAGCTTGCGAGGGAGAAAGGAAATAGGCAACTTCTTTTGAAAACGCGCCAAAGGAACACTGAATGGCCTCAGCGGCCAGGGAGCAGGGTACAACGCAGGCGCTTCAAGGACGAGTTTTCCCTAAGTCGGGTCGAAATGTCAGAATGAGCTCATTCGGATGATACGTATAAAATAATCGACTACAGACCACTTTCCTGTCCGTCCTATCGATATCCATGGGCTTTCCTACCTCCCCTTTCCATACTTGCTCTTCGAGCACCTCGATATATTGACCTATATCAAACGGATGGATCTCATGCGGCTCATCCTCCAGTTCAGCCTGCTTGAGCTGGTTCTCCGCCCACTCGAGCTCGCCGATCTCCTTCATCCACGCCGCGAGCTTACTACCCGTCGCTTCATTATGGCCATAAGGCGTCTTAACCGAGCTCAAAGCAATTCGAAATCAATACTTACTGATGGTGGAGATACTAGGACACGACGGGATACGGTGTACTCTGTAAAAGTCGTACAGCGTCGCGCCCCACAACTCGCAACCTGGAACGCCTAGTAGTTAGTTCAAACAGGTGGGTCCGACGCGTAAAACAGTCACCATTTCCCGTGTCCTTTCCACGCGGAGTCGTCTTCATGGGTGGGCCATCCGGATTTCGTGGCCACTGCAACAAGAGGAACCGCTCCAAGTGCGCCCTCGGTTCGCGGTCCTTATTGTACCACTTCGTGAGCTTCTTCCAGTCCTCATCGGTTTTCCGGAACGTCTCAAAATCGACATTTTCAGGAAGCTTGGGATACGTGAACGTCAGGAATCCTCCGACTTGCTCTTCTGGATCCTTTTCGATTTCGACGGGCATGATGGCTTTGCGTAAAGGGAAGTAAATGCGTCTGAGGCTCGCTGATCTTTACTTTATAGGGCACGTTGTCAAAGCACGCGTCAATTTAACTCTTGTGGTGGCTCAGGAATCAGGGTTGCGCCGCGCGCGCGTGCACTGCACGTGGTTGTTCTTTACAAGTTAATCTATACACTACATACCGCAATCGCAAACCGAAAAAAAGAAAGGTTCAAAGCTACATGGTGACTTCAAGAAAGACAAAAAAAAGAGAGAAAGAAAAGAAAATGTCCGCTTATGCATCGGCCATCTTGACGTCCACGTCCTTTTTGACGCCTTTGCTCTTGGCGGCAGCGTCGATTTTACACCACACTTTGTGGTACTTCCACGCCTTCTTCTGACACACCGACCCACAATACCGCGAGCTCCCACGGCACCTGGAACACTGCGCCGAAGGCGATACCTTGCCGCAATATGCGCAAAACGTCTCTTCGCCGCGAGTGATCTTCTCCAGACGCGCGAGCACGAGCTTCGCAAGCTCTTTCGCCGGCCGTGCCTTCTCCTCGTCATCTGGAGACCGAATGCGTTCAGACAGTACGTAGTTCGCATCCTCTTCCGCGACGGACGCAAGGAGCGTATGGTGATACGCCTTCAGCCGTTCCATCGCGAACATTTCGCCGCCCAGGCCACGCATCCCAAGCATCAGCGAGACGAGGTCGACAGCCACACGCCTGTCGGTATCGATTTCCGAAGTGGCGACATCTGATTCGCCAAAGACAAGATACACCCACGGCGTGCTGAGGAACCGATCGCCCGTAAGGTACTGAGACATCTCGAACTTGTACGGGTCCAGGTCAGGTCGCGGGATGAAGTTGCAGATATACGTCTTCCTCTTCGGCAGGATCTGCACCTCCGCAACGGCGAACGAGCTTGCTTTGCATCTTATAGCGTGCCCCTGTGACGTGCGCAAACGCAGCATAGTGGACGCCGGGAGGCTGTCGAGGATGAACTGCAGAGTTTGGGCGAGCATGTATCCGCTGTCGTGATGCCTGACGCGCCAAAAGATCGTTTCGACCTCCTCCGTGTCGAGCTCCCGCGGGCATATGATCTTCTCGCATAGGAAATTGTGCGGCTCGATGGGCCGAGCATTGCGCGGGATAGTCTTGGGCTCCGTCAGGAAGTAGCCCACTTTCGGGGCCGCCTCATTCATCCAGGCGTCCTGAGAGATAATAGGAATACAGGATGCAGGCCAAGCGCCATCGCAGACCTCGAGTAGCCGAGAGTGCATGAAACGCGGTTCGGTGAGCAGACGTTCGCGCAGGATGACGCCCGCGAGATCGTGAAGGTCGATCGTCAGATTTTCGGCGAAATTGTACGACATTGGGTCGATGTGCAGGTCGACTTGAGGATGGTTTCGTTCTCGAGTGCGAGTTCTTTAGAGCAGAGGACAGAAAACGAGCGATTTAATTGTACATATATCTTCGGCGTCGATTGTCGCCCAGTTGAAGGCGTATTTTGACGACCATGAAAGTCGGAGGCGCGAGATGTGAAACCGATGCGCACTGAGCCACGCGCCGCCACGAGGATTGTCGAGTGCTGACCACTTGAGGGCGGGTTAGGAGCATGGCAAACGCCGGCATGAGTCATCTGCGCCCCAGTCTCACCAGCACATCTGTTTACGTAGAGATACAGTGCAGAAGTCGGGTGTTCTCAGGAAATCGTAGCTCCATTTTGTAGAAGAAGAGTGGGAGTACGTCTTTTTAATCTATTGAATCAAAATTTGATGCGGGAATACAGAAGTAACGGGATGACTGCGAAAGTTGCCTTGTTCCCTCAACTCGAGAGTACGTGAGATAAAAGTTGTAAGCACGGAGGCGGGTTCTGGTAATTGACTTTTAGGCGGAGGTGGGCCAAAGATATTGCCCGGCGCGCGGCACGGTCACTGATGATCACATGGATAAAATGAACTTGCCGAGGCCCTGCTTAACTGCTTTCGCCGAACGCTATCAAAGTGCAAGGCGCATCATTCCCTTTATTTCCTGGGCGCAGACCTTGGGGGCTTGGACTCAGCCACCACCATTCTGCGATGGCGGGCACGCTGCGAGAAGCCCAGCGGATCAGGCTCATCTATCGATTCATAAACGGCTGATTGATGGCCGTTGTCCATGCGTGTTATAACTCATCCGGGGGGCGATCGAGGGTTAAAAACACGGTCGAGGCCAGTTGGTACGCAGGTCGGAAGTATTCAACTTGTGGAGCTGCAGCAGCTGGTTGTGGGCCCACCGGGAACGTGGTCGTGCACTCCGCAGACCGGATCGCGGTCAGGTGTCCTGCACGATAACTCCGCGGACACAGGTATCGTCGAACGTGTGCAGGAGCTCTCGGGGTATAATGCATAGCTGGCTGCCCCTTGCGGTGTTGATACGGCCGGGCGCCAAAGCCGGGGACCACTCGCATACCCTTTTTTTCTTTCTTTTCTTTTCTCTTTTCTTCCTCGAGTTCTCGCCCCCTGGAATGTCAAGACCCGGCCGAACAGCACGATTTGTATTGCGGATAAAACGTGTTTACCTAGAAACAAGCTGGCAGTGCTGCCGCAGAAGTACAGCTTCCACAATTGCTACATGTGTCGATCTCTATGCAGACTTATTTTCGTATCGTCAGTCTGGGTGTACGCCACATTAAGTCTGTGCGGACGATGCTTGGTATGTGTGATTTAAGTTTGAAAGGAAGCAATGATAAGGTCAGCCTTTGGTACAGTCTGTATTGACTATGGGATCACGGTTCCCGCAAATCCTGGCCACTAGTGCTGGCTGATTCTGCTCTGGTCCGCACGGGTCGACGCGGGCTGTTTCCCGCGGTAACTTGCTGGTATCAGCCGCTGCAAATCCGCAGAGGTTTCCGCCGATGCTTCCTGCCGTAATGCCTACATCGCCCGTGTTGACGGTGTTGCCCGTGCAGAATCAACTGCAGCCGCCATCACCCCGCACGACGGCGCGAAGTCTTCCCTTTGGCTTCGCGAGGGCGTCTTGCGTGTCTCCCGGGGAAGCATGACTCGTAGATACGTACGCACATATTCATCGGCACTGGGGGGTGGGATGGCGGAGAACACAGCGGACGCCACAAGGATATCGACTTTCGGGGCGCACTGTCCGAATCAGGCAGGGGTTGATAAGTGGGAGGAAAGCGAGGAAGGAGATGCTTGTATTTTCTGAGCACTGAGCAACTTGAACCCCTGAGATCAGCGCGGCCCAGGCGGTGCCAGCGTGCCCCCCCTCATTAGCCGAGTGCGAGTTGCCCTGGACTCGGATGCGCCTGCAGGGGAAGCATAGAGCCAGACAACGGAATCCGATCGCCATCTCCGGTGCCAGCGCTAGCAGCCTCTGGCCGTTAGCCACACCACCGTACAGAATCGCACCTGAGGGCCGTGCGTGTCTGCGGGCGTCGGCTGCTCTCGCTGCACCGCGCGTTCTGATGCGAGCCACAGGGGCGAGGGGGGGCCACTCACGGCTCGCGGTTCGCGACGGACGGCCCATTGTTGCTCTGCACGCTATCACAAGCACCTTTGGCTAGACTGGGCCACACGGAGGTCACACGGGCCACACAGCTGCGCGGAGCGCGCTTCGTCTCAAGCCACATCCTTGCGGAGACTATAAGGGCTCCAGTCTCCTGCACCGCCTTCCCCTCTCCGCCCTCCTCCTCCACCGTCCACCATCACTCCCCCCGCCCTCGTCCCCGCCTCCTCCCCTCGCGATGCTTGCCTCCCCGACAGAACTCGGCCTTCCCGGCTTTCCAAAGACTTTCAAGAGGAAGCAGCCCGCAACTCTCGACCTGTACGTCAATATGCGCCCCCCTCCTTCCCTTTCTCTTTGACTCTTTGTCCATCTCCCTGCAGCCAAGATTGTGACGAACGCCCGTCCTATCGCTTCAAAAGACGTCCCTTTCTCAACCCCGGATTGTACGTCTTCTTTGTGTCCTCGGCCCATTAGGCTACTCTGCTCAGACGCGCATTTCTTTCGGAAGCAAAGAATCCTCATTGTTCTTCCCGTCCTCATCCACTGCACAGCCCAGACTCCCCGCCCCGTGCGTACTTCACGTCATGTCCGTGCCGTTCACAGCTCACTTTCTTATCTTGTGTTTCTTGCTCCAGGGCGAGTTACGTAGCCGAGTATCCGAGCATTGCTGGAGATTACAAGGGGACGGCCGCGTATTCAGACGACGAGGATGCGCTGCGCTCCGACTCAGATTTTGCAGCTGAGGCCCGGATGTACAGGCCAAACAGCCCCTATACCAGCGTCCCCCCTTCACCTTTCTCGCCTGGCCCCAGTGGCAGGGACGAAAGAGTAAGAGATTACGCCGAGAAGACGGCTCGGGAATTAGGCTCGCTCGTGGAGTCGGTCACGCTCTCCACCGAGAACCAGGGGCTCGCTACTGCACATAAGCGATCGCCTGGCATATTGCCTGCGCTTGAGAGCCCGGAGGTCCTTCTGAAGAACGCGTCCTCTTCTACGGAGTTTATTGCAAACTACTGTTCCGTACGGCTGGCAGGGCGCGCAGTGCTCGCTGGCCAGTCCGGACGCGCTCGCTCTGCTCCAGTCGAGGCACTCGTCCCGGTGGCCCATGGCCACGTTCGGGCTGAAACGTCGTGGAGTAAATCGCCTTCACTATCGAAACCAGAGGTCGACCTCATGCAGGCACGGACTCTTGAGCGGATCTCATCCTCTGCGGAGGCACCCGTTCTGGTCCTGAGGCGCCCACAACTCGAAGCAGCCACGGCCAGCCCGCAGACAGCGGCACCACCCCACATTGAGCCTGCGCGGTCCCGAACAACGCGTGCCCTCTCCACAGGGGGAGCGTCAAGCGAAAGACACGAGTCGCATTCATGTGGGTATCCCCGCGTAAACGACATGCAGGCGAAACTCCAGATTGAAAAGGCGACGGAGCAGGTCCCGGCGGAGGTGCTCGCTCCAGTCCGGCGTCGCAGTATGCCGCTGATGGAGATGGACGAGTCGAAGGACGCCCATTCAGCTGGGTATATGCGCGCCAATTCCGCTGAGCGCGGGTCAGGCGGGGAGCGTGCATCCACCTCTGAGGCCACCCGGCTCAACAATCGGGCCGACGATACGAACATGGACGAGCAGCCTGGGTCTGCCCACGGCTCTGTCCGTGCTCGCTCCAACAGCGCGACGCCTAACCATGACCCTGCCCGTGCTCGCTCCAACAGCACGACTCCCCCACACCCCCCACTACCAATCGGGCTCGAGCACTGGATCAACCTTGGAGACAGCTACTTCCAGTGTCCGAGGGATTTCACGGTCTTGCGGGGCCATCGGTCTGCCGTGCGGCACGAGGAAAAGGACCTGCGCATACGCGCGACCTGCGAGTTCTGTGGTCAGGACCTCGCGCGACGTGATGCGGTGCTTAGGCATCAGAAATCTACTTGCAAGAAAGCGCCTAGGAACTGATGATTGATGACTGGCCTCGCAAGACTTGCAACTTCAAGGTGAGACTTGTCAAAGACCACTGGACAGTTTATTGGAAGACTGACGAAACCTAACAGTTTATAACACTCATTGTATTTTGACTCTCATCTCTAAGCGTTGTTATCTATCAAATCCGGTATTCCTACCCCATCCGACAAACACACTCGCTCAACCCGTCAACGTGGACTTTTCTCTATTTTTCTCTCATCTATAACATTCACGCCAGTGCTATCAAATACATACATACTTCATCATGCCCCCCCTTCCTCTGGTGCGCCGCGCTCATGCACCCAAACACCCCCACATTCACGTCATCGGATCTCTTTTCCCTAGCAATCAGTTGCCTCTTGTAACAACTCGACTTTTGTACGCACGCATTGTTATAATTTTTATAAGGAGGGTGGATTTGGCGGAAGAAAAAGACGCGCCGCAGGGATTGCAGATCAAGTGAGGCGTGATCGACATCAAGAACACCCAGGGGAGAGCGCTTCGGCCCTGTCCTGTAGTTAGCACAATTCAAAACCCTATGACTGTACATTGCTTCAGCGGCCCTTATTGCCGCGAGGTATTTTAGGGTTGGTCGTGCAACAACACGTACTCCCGAGTTGACTGCCCGAACTTGATGACTGGGCGGAGTATGCGTGAGGATTGTTTAAAAGAGATAGGGAATGTAGCTGAGCTTACCATCACCCTGCTGAAGCTCGTAGTACCGCGAGGTGGGTATGGTTTCGCCGTTTACGAGCGTGCCGTTCGTGGACTCGAGGTCAATTATAAACGGCCTAGGACAGTTGTCGTTAGCCCAATCGGCAGCGGGAAGGCGCAAATATGCGGGCTTACTTGATCGTCGTCCTTGACGACCCGAACTCGTCCTTTTGCTGGACTTGTCGGTCTGACGTTGTGAAAGAATGTATGAGAGAGTGAAGCATGACCACATTAAGGGAGGAAAAGCCCGCTTACGTTGGATGACAGCGTGCTGCTTGGAGCAAGACGGGTGCTCAACGTAGATGTCCACGACGCCCTTGTCGCGCCCAATCAAGTAGCAGCTTTGACGCTGGATATGCAGCAAGTCTAAAAGATCAAACATCAGCTCGGACAGTAAGCAAAACGCAACGGATTGGCGCACCGGTTTGGTCTTTCCCTTTGAAAACGTACAGCCTCCATCCGATGGGCGACTTGCGCGCCTCTGGGGGCTCGTTGTACTTTAGCACCGTCGCCGTCCCGTCTGCGAGCCGAACGGTGTTCGTTGCTGCCGCTAGCAGCCCGGACTGGTTGAAGTTCGGCTTCCCTTTGTCATTGTCCTTGTCCTTGTCCTTGTCTTTCTCGGATGACAGCGACTTCGACCGCGGACGTGAACGCGAACGCGGGCGAGAGCGGGGACGGGATGACGGTCTGGGAGAACGCCGCGCTGTGGACGGACCGGCGCGTCGGTCGTGTTCGTAGTCGCGTTCGTCCCGGCGTCTGTCCCTGTCTTCACCGCGCCGTACATCCCGCTCGTCCCGCTCTGGGCCCCTACGCCTGCCGTACGACGAGCCTCTCTCCGGACTGATTTCGCGTTCTCTGCGGCCAGGTTCCCTCCTATATCCATTCTCGCGCTCAGCGTCGTAGCCCCGCCGACGATACCTGTCGTTCCCTCCATCTCGCTTGTCACTGGCACGTTCGTCCCCGCCGCGATCTTCGTACCTCCTCCTGCGATCTACGTCACGTCCGGGTGAGCCACGGCGGTCTTCAGGCGCGTACCGCGGCCGCTGCCTCGGCACTGGAGACCTCGAACGGGAATCGCGAGGCATACTTAGCCGGAAGTTGTACTCGGGGTAAATGAGTGCTGGCGAAGAACGAAAGGGCGGAAAGTCGGCTGCGCGATTATGTAAGGCGCTAAGAGCTTCCAGTACCAACTTATCCCAATCAGCTTCCCTAGTGCTTATAACTTGAACTCTTTCAGTCCGCAGTCTGTATACTCAAAACTGTGCCTATGAGACTTCACCATTCATTATGAACGTTTTTACTAGAAAAATAAGTAGATTTTAATTAGTTTGGCATTAATTTTAAATCAGCTTGAAATTCAGATGCTTCATGCTGACTCAGCATAGTGGCGGATTAGCCTGGATTTAGAACCTCGACTCGGAATTCGAATTTGGCACTTGTCCGCTGGCAGCACCGAGTCCCGACGCGCCTTTCATGACGACGGAAGAAAGAGGAGAGCCTTGGTTTGACGATGGAAACCTTATTTTACAGGCCGACGACAATGTCCGTTTCAAAGTGCATCGCGGTGTGCTCGCCCGTCAATCTGAAGTCTTCAAGGACATGCTTGCATTGCCTCAGCCACAGGATTCGGGGGCGGGCACGGAGTTAGAGACGGTCCGCATGTTTGATCTCCCGGTCGAACTCTCGATTTTGCTCAAGGCGATCTACGATGGGATGTGAGTTCCCTGCAGGAAGTGTTCCAAGCTGCGCGTCTGATCTGTCCTTAAATCCAACAAAGAGTATTTCAGAATCGGGATATCGAGGACTTCTTCACCCTTGCGTCTGTTTTACGCCTATCGACCAAATACTTCATCGCGCATCTTCGTAGACAGGCGATAGAAGCTCTTGCGCAGACTTGGTCTTACACCCTCGAAGGCCACGACGCGATGGTTGAACGCGCTATCCAGGCTCCCGTGGGACCCGCGCCAAACGACATCACTTTTCCGTACGCGCATCCCATCCATGTTCTTAATCTCTGCCGTGAAACGCACGTACGCGTCGCAGTCCCTTCCGCACTTTACTTTCTCTCCATGTACCCTTTCTCCGACCTCTTGCAATGCTCACACCCCAAGCTCACCATAGAGTCTCGGACAGGTATACCGCGTCCCTCCTCCGCACTCTCCTTTGAAGATATGAGCAACTACACACTCATGCATCAACACCGTGTAGAAATTATGCTGGACTACGTCCGTCGATTTTGCAGCGAGCGCCGGTCGTGTAAGGAGTGCCACTGGCGACAGGACGACTGGGGCACTCCGCCTCCGGATCCGACTTGGCGCCATCTCATGGGAAAGCCGGAGAAAGACCTGTGCTCTGTTACTTTTGCGAAGCTCTCTTCTAGAGCGTCCAGGTCATGGTATACGCGTACGGGACCATTGAAATGGATGCTGCAGACAGTGCATTATCTTGAAAGCAACGATATGCCACTCTGCACTCGCTGCAAAGAATCATTTAGACGTGATGTGGAATCTCATCGCCTCTCGATATGGAACGCCCTTCCGGGCGTCGTTGGTCTGCCCACTTGGGAGGCTCTAATTGAATCGGACTTGCCTGGGCTCGAAACGGCTAACGAGAAATGACCTCATCTTTCATGTAATAAGTACCAGCTCGAATAACGTATGTACAAATAGATTAATAAATATTCGGTGGTTAGTTAATCTTCCTTATCTACATCCATAATTTACTGACACGTTTGTCCCGTTCGCTCTTGTCTCAGATAATTGTCGAGCAATACCCATGAGGAGGATGAGGACGTGGCGCTCAGGGTCACCTCCGATGATCTCCCGCGAATCCGAAGGCCGTCTGCTGGCGACGAATCGTGTAACGGAGCATCACCCCAACCCATTTTTTTGGGCTGCAGGAGCTCTGTGTTCCTTCGGGTGGTTTTATTCCTGGGTGCTTACCAGAGCATGAAATTAATAATTGTAAGTGGTCGCGAATGGCTCTGCAAAGCACTACCTTTGTTGAATGCAGTTTAAGTACTTTGTTGAAGTACTTAGGATCGTTGAATGCATTTTTGAGCTATTTGACCAACTGCGATAAAGAAGCGACCTTGGTAAAAATTGCGCGTTCGGCGGAGACAATACAAGTACCGCGCCGCAAACTTCCTAGTCCCAGGTAATTTAAACGAGTATCAGGCGGGAGAGAAGCTATCACTCCCGCATGACTCTAAAGTCGGTTTCATTAATGTGTCGGTCGGTTAGCACTTTGGCCTCAACTTCCCTCAGCCATCCGTCCTTTCCCCGTGTCTTATCCGCAGAAAGCCATTATTATCTGCGCGAACCTTGCCAAAAGGTTGTCTGTCAGGTATCGATGACCGTTTTTCTGATTATGTTCGGGGTAGCATGCGGTGTCACGGCTTTTTCTCGAGATCAAGCATCGCTTCGAAGACTGCATGGCGCTATGATAAATATTATAAAGGGCACTTAGTTTCTATGCGACTACTTGCTCGAGTTCCCCCCCAAGCGCGCGATGGGACTACTATCACGTCTGGGTGCCAGCGCACTCCTAATTTCTGCCGTAGCAGCTCAGCAAAGTTTATACGGACAATGCGGGGGCATAGGATGGTGAGTTCGGGTATCTCCTTTGTAACGTAGTATTCGAGGTGTTGGAAATAACATTATTTTCTACTTTAGGACCGGTGCTACAACCTGTGTCGCGGGGTCGGTTTGCACAGAACTTAACGATTGTTCGTGTTCAAGCGTTGCTCAAACAATGCCCTCAATATGCCTGAATTTGCGCTCCCGAAGATTATTTTCAGTGTCTCCCTGGCGCTTCTTCGAGTTCTACAGCGTCGACCACGCCTACTCCAACCACGACAAGTAGGTTTATACAGTTGCAGCCTCGCGTTCTTCTTATAAAAAAGAATGGGGTACAGCCACTTCCGTTTCCTCGACGATCTCTTCTTCAAGCACTTCTTCGGGATCTGCCCCGACTGGGAGTAAGTTCAATATCAATACGGAATAAGGCTCGAGTACCGCGTTATTTATCTTTTTCACTAGCGGTTGCAAACATATCTCCCGAATGGGCCGCTGCATATGTCAAAGTAAGCGTGCTTGTCACAGGGATATTGCTGGCAAAACTCAGCGCGTCTCTTTAGGCGAAAACTACTATCGCAAATATGTCCCTTGAGGACAAGGTCAATCTTGGGACAGGTATTCGACCGGATTCTCATTACCGTTATGTTTTCTAACTATGTGCTAGGCGTTGGGTGGACTAACGGTATTTTTTGATATCCGAAATGGCGTGAATATGAATCTGAACAAGGGCAAAGGTGCATGCGTAGGAAACACCCCGTCTATCTCATCAATCAACTTCCCCGGGCTTTGCCTTGAAGGTAAGCAAAGTTTGCTGGGCTTTGTACAACATTAATTACAAGGGTCGGTCTAGACTCACCTCTTGGAGTACGCTACGCGGACCAAGTCTCCGCCTTCCCTCCGTACGTTAGTATCCTACGAGTAATTTTTGTCGCCTAACCTTTCTTTCAGGGCTATCAATGTTGCAGCTACGTACGTTCTTAGTCTCGTTTGGGACAAATAATCCGACTTACCTGTGGGGCAACAGGTTCAACAGAACGCTTATGTTCCAGCGCGGAGCGGCAATGGCCGAAGAGTTCAAAGGAAAGGGCGTTCATGTTGCACTGGGTCCTATGATGTGGGTTGTTTGACTGCAGCCTGTGTCGACCGGCAGCAACAGCTTACCAATTCCTTCGTGCAGGAACATTATGAGAGCGCCAGCAGGTACAGAATTTTGTTACTAGGGTCAGGTGTATATTGCTAATGTTGGCCGTTTCAAGCGGGTAGAAATTGGGAAGGGTGCGTTCATTTGGACTCGATGCAGATGCAAGTCCTAAGAACCATGCCAGATTCGGCGGCGACCCCTTCCTTTCGGGAGAAGGCGCGTACGAAACGATCATGGGCGTACAGTCAGTTGGTGTTCAAGCCACCGCGAAGCACTATATCAACAAGTATGCACCTTCGGTTTAGTAACAAAGACAATCTTCTTAAAAGTCGGCTAGTGAGCAAGAACATTCGCGTGAGACAAGCTCCTCCAATGTTGATGACAGGTATAACATCTGCTGTATTTTTATTGAACCAATTCAACTAATTTTTCTCCGACAGGACGGTAAGGCACCTTCAATTACTGGAACTCTCTGTCACAAATCCTGAAATGAATCGTCCAGCAACACGAAATATATGCCCCTCAGGTGAATCGAGTTACTCAGTCTCTTATTGAAGTGACCTGAACTCTCGCCTAGTTTTTGCGCAGTGTGCAGGCAAATGTTGCGGCCGTGATGTGTAGCTACAGTAAGTCATGATAACTTTCTATTTTTTCCTAAAAACGGCGTCCTTATCGGGTTTATTCTATAGACCAAAGTGAGTAATTTATACACCCCATTGGATACACCGACAAACGAACCTCGTAAAGTCAATGGAACTTACGCGTGCGAGAACGACAAAACACTCAACCAAATCCTCAAGGGTGAATTTGGTTTCCAAGGCTGTAAGCTCTACAAATCGTGTCCTAGTTTTCCTCACGTCCGCTGAAAATTCGTCAAGATATCATGTCAGGTATAAACGTTTCAGAACTTAACTTACGCATGACAGTGCAGTCTGAACGTCCGTATGCGTGTAGATTGGTGGGCTACGCATTCGACAGAACCCGCCGTCAACGCCGGATTAGATGTACATATTTTTGTTCTCGCGAAAGGGGCTAGTATTGATTGTGTTGTCATTAGATGACCATGCCAGGAGACACCTCCGAAGGCTCTGGGGTAAGGTGTGTAACGAATAGTGATGCATACCTGCACGTACAACTGACTTATGGGATCGTTAGCTACTTCGGGCCCGCTTTAGTATCTGCTGTCCAGAGCGGACAGGTCCCAGAGTCTCGTATTGATGTAAGCCTGTCTACTTTTGTCTTAGCCTCAAAGAAGGACTAATAAATGTATTATATTGTATAGGACATGGCGACGCGAATTCTGGCCGCATGGTATCTTCTCGGGCAAGACTCCGGCTACCCAGCTGTGAACTTCGATGCATGGAACAGCGCCAGTGGCACACACGTGAATGTCCAGGGTGATCACGCGACGTACGCAGACAATTCTATTCGCCAGGCGATGCATCACAGTTGATTTTTCTTTCCCAGACTGATTCGCCAAATTGGAGCAGCTTCTGCTGTGCTGTTGAAGAACACTAAGAACGCCTTACCGTTGAAAGCTCCCAAGTCAATTGCGATCATCGGCAGCGGGGGTGGACCGTCGTCGAAGGGGGACCCAAATGCGTGAGCCTGAGTTTCTGACAAGCCGGGTAAATATGAGATACTGATTATCAAAAAGCTACTCTGACCGAGGAGGTGACGATGGCGTGCTTGCAATGGGCTGGGGTTCTGGGTGAGTCTAGAAGAAAGCGTCACTATGGTCCGTTAATCGCCATGTTACAGAACTTGTAACTTCCCATACCTTACAACGGTGCGTTTACCCCTCGCACACCTTTCTAACAAGTGCTTATATTGGAAAAACAAATGTCAGCCCCTTGACGCCATCACAAACCGTTCGGAGACGGACGGTACCGTAGTGACTTCTTCCTTGAGCGATACGGACACGAATACAGCACAATCGGTTGCATCAGGCAAAGATGTTGCTTTCGTATTTGTCACCGCTGACAGTGGCGAAGGCTATATCACGGTCGAAGGTACTAATTTTGGTCACCTCAGTTGTTCGCGCTGTCCCTGATGACCGGGTGCACTCAGGAAATTTCGGTGACCGTAATGATTTGAACGCATGGCATTCCGGAGTGAGTACCAAGCGGCAAATTTCGGAGGAGGAATGGTGTTAACGGGGCCACGTTGTAGGATGCACTCATTGAAGCTGTTGCTTCTGTCAACGAGAACACTATCGTTGTGGTTAATTCGGTAGGACCGATCATAATGGAAGCTTGGATCAACAACGCAAATGGTGTGCAGATTGATACTTCGGACATCCCAGTAACTAATGTGATTTATTTCCTCAGTTTCTGCTGTGGTAAGTAATGAATAAACGTTGCCTTTGATGATTCTCAACGGTTATTGACAATACAGGTATTGGCGGGCTTGCCCGGACAAGAAGCTGGTATGTTACGTCTGTGTTCTGTGCTGTCCGTAGACAACACTGAAAAACATGTAATAGGAAATTCCCTCGTAGATGTGGTCTACGGCGCAGTCAATCCAAGCGGACGGATCCCATACACTATCGGAAAGAGCATCACCGACTACTCTGCTCAAGTCATCTATGAAACGACCTCAATCCTGCAGATCACGTACAGTGAGGGCATATTCATCGACTACCGTCACTTCGATCAGGTGAGTGTAATAAGCACATGGCAGGACTTGTGAATACAGGTTTCTCAAAATTGCTTATATTAGGCTGGTATTGAGCCTCGCTTCGAGTACGGGTTTGGCCTTTCGTACACGACTTTCGACTACTCAGACTTGTCCATCACCGGTACTGTATCCGGAGGTACGAGACAACCTAACGGACCTGGCCAATCTCTTGACCCATGGTAAGTCATCCCCGAGATGTTTGAAAGGCATAAACGATTTTTCAAATTTATATCTAGGCTGCATGATGAGGTCATCACTGTCACCTTCACTTTGACGAACAACGGAACCGTGGACGGCACAGAGGTTTGCCTTACCCATTACAAGAAATGTATTAGCAGTACTTACTCTCGAAACCGGGACTCAATAGATTCCACAACTGTACACCACGCTGCCTGCTTCCACCAACTCCGCGCCAAAGAACCTCAAGGGATTTGATAGTATTCCACTCGCTGCAGGTCAGTCAAAAACAGTGACAATGCAGCTATCGCGCTTCGACCTGTCGGTTTGGGATGTGGCCACGCAACGTTACGAAGTGCCTAGCGGGACTATTGGCGTTTCCGTTGGCGCGAGTAGCCAGGATATTCGTTTGACTGGTACAATAACCGCATAAGTACTTGCCAAACTACGGCGAGATTTATCTAGGCCCTTTGTATTGTATTGTGGCGAAATAGATTGTTTCCGCATGTTTCATTCCTTCCATTTCTAAGTACTATAAGGCGCACTTATGATTACGTCATCGAATTCATACGGACTCCAGCGAGTCACAGGAACTTGGAAGGATGTACGCTCTTATACATATTGGCACTATGGCAACAAACAGTAGTCCTCAACATCTCTGAGAACCCGCCAAAGCGGAGCACCGCAATCGGGAAAAGCGGATCTGGCCGACCTCGGAACTCAAAGTACAAAAGCAGTGCAAGGTAAGGGGTTTAGGTTCTGGTCCCTGGATGGGGGGCTAGCTGAGGGATATCGTCGGGATATCGCGAAACCCGCACTTTCGCCGGAGGCTCTTCAGTGGCAGGCTTGTTCCTCTTTACACAGTGTGTGGCTATCCCTGCTATAGGTAAGTTCCTTCAATTTGTGGAGCTGTATCATGATATCAGAGAGGGGTTTTTTCTCTTAAGCTGACCTTGGGAAGAAAGTAATGAAGGTTCGGAAATACCCGGAAAAGCCATATATATTCCTTGAAGTGGGCGCCTATCATTTTGAAAGGCAGCCTCCGGGAAAGCTACCAGTACCATCTCTTGCTTGCGCATTAATACAGAGCCAGAGAACTCAAATTTAGCGCTTTGACCTGCTGGTGGCAGCATGGAAGCTCACCGCCTCGCTGAGGCTTTCCTCCTCCCTCTCTCAACGCAGACGACGCTCAAACCTCAAGAAAATAATGGCGACTCGGCTAGCTTTTCAGACTGTCATCCAGAGGCTGCTCGATTTGTGCCGACAATGGGCTCGCCAATCGCTCTCTAGTCTCCCTTATCTGATCCGGCACATCGTTAAGGATGATGGTCATCACTCAGGTACTAGAGACGACGTGTCGCCATTTGCTGATTCTCATCATGGATTGCCAGAACTTGAGGATGGTCCAAGTCGTATCGGGACTATTGGTACCAGGTCAACGACACCAGGGACCTTATGCGGCCCACGCGGCGACGAAACCGGTTACCCTATTTGCTCTTCATCACCAGGGATTCCCCCCAAAGCGTATACACTCCAGCACTTCAATCCCTCAGACTACATCGAATCCGTGCAAAGGTCCCCGACCTTACCCAATTCGCTAGGCATAATCCCCGACGATGACGACGGACGATGGCGTAGCATGGCGGCTCTTGAGGAGGGACAAATTCTCTCTGGGACAAGGCTGGTCGCCGAGCCGAGTCACATGACCGCAAATCCTCAGGCTGAGGGTACATCTTTAAGTTGTACGACACCATCTTTGAGGCCCCGGTATGATCGTAACATTGAGATGTAAATTCCTATCCCATTCCTGGCCCTCTGTTTTTGCTAATTTCTATCAAGAAAAAGCCTTGCGGAATCGAAGGAATGGTTGTTTCTCCCGTTTGGTACCTTTGATGTTGGAAAGTGAGTTTTATGTTGTGTGTAATCTTTGCTCGTAATGATTTCTAAAATAAAGTGTGCAGAGAGAAAGGCGTCCATTTATGGAAATCTTACACACATCCGGAAGGCCAAAATTATCACTCGAAAGAACGCAATGGCCTCGTCTACCTCACAGAGGCAAACCTGGATGAAGTCGACATCCAGGAGGATATCGAATCCGCCATGACCAAAATTGAACAGACTTTCGAGTTCAATAAATCGATGTCCTCCGAGATTGAAGTGCTACTCGAACACACTAGCGAGGGTTGGTCATACTATATGATGGATCTTAACGAACGTCGCATATTTTGGCTTGATGACTTCGATGCCGCGCAACTTATCCCGGGAAAGTTCGGCATCGAGAAACGGGATCACTTCCGTACGTGCGACTATCTTGTCAAGGACGGCTCGCCTGATAACACTTGTGAAACCAGGTCACCTTCTTGATTATGAGTACTGGATGCACGTTGAGCATTTCCCGGGCCATCGCAAGCTCGGGAAGGGGGTTTTGGAGGAATTGTTGGGCATCCTAAACCATGGCAACATCGGTTTGAATTCTTCTTTTACTGAAGGAGGGACCCCAGCATAATAATAGAGTGTTTTAGATTTCATGACATCCAGCGAGTCTACATTCCCATACAACACCTCTGAAACCCATTCGCTGATCGGATCTGTCAAACATCTTCAGTGTGAGTACCTCCTACTACATATATCCGCTTTACTATATTTAAGCAGATGTATATTAAATTTCTACCGTTTAGCATTGTATGAAGCCAACGAATCTATGGAATATGTTACCGCTGGGGCGGGTGAGTCGTTACAAAAAGCCACTCCTCTTGGAAAATGGTTAATGCGTTTGTTAAAGCCCGTATCATGGGGATATTTGGTACGTCAGCGTCAGCTTATGGGTTGTTAGTCTTGGAGGTGACGCGCGTTACGTAGCGAATGAACGCTTTTACAACTTCTACGGCCATCATGGCGTACGTCTGGGGGTAGGCCAGAGCGTTCGCGGGGGTGTTACAAAGCAGCGTTCATGGCTGATCAAGTTGCTATCCCCGGCGCTCTTCTATGCTCCAGAGACTCACCTGGTCATGCTTGAGAAGCTATACGTAGACGAGATGATCAAAGCACTTCGCTGGAGACCGTTTCAGAGTAAACTTCAGGATGACTGGGACGCTTTCGTACTCACCGTGCGTTCGATATCATTACCATATGTTTGACGTTGCAGTTTCCGATGTGTACCTCTTTCGGGTAGTCTACCGTCCTCTTGAGCGCAAACGTAGCGTTCTTGGCTGTACCAAGCGTACAAGCCGTCGTCGGTCCCGATCAAGAACTCTGGACGTCAGTGGCAACGGTTCCAAGTCTAGTGTCCATTGTTACTAGTCTCGGAAGTATCATTATTGGCCTTCTACTTAAGCGACAACTGCGCATAAGTACTAAGGATGCAGAGTGCTCTGCAGCGGACGCAGTGAGCCTTATATCTTATCCTGAAACTTCATTCAGTATGAACCCCTTGGATCTTGTATCTCGTACGATAGGTCACTTACTTGCAAAAGCGAAAACACCCTCAACTCGGCTTGGAAACAATGGCGATTCAATACAGCTTACCATACGCACTACTCATGTGGAGGTGAGCAGAGCGCTCCGTCAAAACGAGTCGAGCTCAATGATTATTGGACAGCATGACGGCGTTCTTCGTATCTGTTGTCATCGTCTGCTTCTTGAACGTAAACGACACCGCAACAACTTTTGCGCGGGTAGTTTATGGGAGCGTATGGATGTTCGTCGTAGTCCTGATCCTTTGGACGATCTTCACTGGCTTGGAGACCACAACAAGCATCAGCTGGAGAGACTTTAACCTCCCCTTGTGGAGAAAAGCTGATTCGGGCGCCGGATCGGACGCAGGCGAGAATGAGAAGGTTGAGGCGAGGGATTCTGATGCGCGTTCGCAGCATTCATCGCGCGGATCGACATTGACCAGCGCTACGAGGCAAACTCATTCATGGCGTAGGAACCCGATGCGGGGCTTTACCTTTGTTACTGGTAAGCGAACGCATAAAGCGCATCCATGACATACGCAACAGTGGGATGGTTCGAGTTTTTCTTCTGTATATGCGTATGCGGGGTTTCTGTAATTTTATGTAGCACCATATATTATCATACTCCCCTCCATTGTTGTTGTAACCTAGTACACGTTCCTTAGCAGGCCTTCGGAATTTTTCATTCCATTTCATTCTTCCTTGAAAGTCGGGTTTTCATCACCCACGCCAGCACTTCACTCTATCTCAAGACGCTTTAATAGGCTATCATATAAGTTAAAGTGTTTGCCGCTATACATATTCATGATAGAGGCAAATTTGTATGCTCCGGAGTTCGGCCACAGAAAACTAAGGTTAGTATTTCTCGTTTTGCGCCGCAGTATGAACTTCAAAACCGGGTGCGCAAAAACAGCGCAAGGTAGTTAAACCTGGAGTCTGTATAGTAATACTGAAGGAAACAAGTTTACCCTTGGGGAGATGTTTATGCTTTCGCCGTACCAGCTGGGGACACTTAAAATATCAGCGCACTTGGATTCATCGCAAGATACGCCCTTCTACGCTTATAGAGAAGTAACGTGGTACTTCAGTTTCCGCCGTTACTTGTGTGGTTTTTTTAAGACCTGACAGGAGAGAGGCGACAGCAGAATGCGCCTGATTCCTGAAAATGCGGAAGTAGTCAATCATCGTCCATTTTTCAAGGTGTCGATAAAGCAAGAGTACTGATCCGCAAAAGTTTGGGGACTAATTGGCAAACTAACAAAAGATCGGCATCTTCCTCATTTAGTAACTTGGGTGGCAACGACTTCAGAGTCCAGACACAGGTCCGCCGCGGCCGTCCTGGTAAATCCGTTCCACCCTAGCACACTCAACTCACCACCAGTTGGCTCGTTGTCTTATTATTTTATAAGGAATAAAGCTGCACAGCTATCTCTTTTTTCATTTAGGAATTGCGGAAGGTTGCTTTGAAATACAAAAGACCCATGATCACCGAGCATTTGTCAGACCCGGGCCCTTGGTGGTTTATAAGTAGTGTGACTTTCAGGGAGAAAATGAAGAATACGACTCAAAGCCCGCCTAGCCCCGTACTATGCCATTGGGGTACACTTTTAATCGCATCCATCGGAGGGAATTGAGCTTAAAAGCTTGTTTACGAATTCTCTCGGATTTTCGAGCTGAGCGAGAAACTACGGTAATCGCCGTATAAACAACTACAACGTCCGACTTTTTCTGGCACCGGGCGCCTCTACTACTCACATCTATATTCAGTCCCAGTCCACATCCGAGTCGAACGGGAGCTTGCTGATATCCGATAAGAGCTTATACCGGGCGCTGCTAGTAGTGATAGTATCACGATGGAATTTTGCTCCAGTACCGCCTTTCTGACTCCTGCTTGTTGCAACACCGACGACACTCAATCGCCAGTGAGCTTATGGTAACTCAACCGGTTTTCCGAATTGTTGCCCAGAGGCTGCTTGATCTGTTCAGACAATGGGCCCACCGATCACTCTGTGGAATTCTATGCCTGATCCGGGTGCTGAGACGACACATCGGCAGCATTGCCAAGGATGATGGCCATTATCCGAGCACTAGAGACGAGCTGCAACTATTCTCTGATCATCAAAATACGCTGGAGCCTGGGAACAGTCCTACTGGGAGTATTGGAACTGGGGGAAAGGCTTTGACGACACTGCATAGCTCTATCGGCGACGGAATTGGCCATCACGTTTGCTCTTCATTACCAGGGACTCCTTCCGAAAGAGCAATCGAACCGGCACCTAGGTCTTCGGCCTCGTACAATTCGATAGGCATCGTCTCCAGTGATGATGATGAACAATTCCGTGGCATGGCCATTCTTGAAGAGGGATTAGGTGTCTCGGGGGCGATACTCGCTGAGCCAACTCATATCCTCGCAATTTCAGAAGGCAGACTTCTACAGTGCACAGCACCGTCTTTGAGGCCCCGGTATGATCGTAACATTGAGATGTAACTTGAAATCCCATTCCCGGCCTTCAACACTTACTGACGTCCACCAAGAAAAAGCATTGTAGAATCGGAAGAGTGGTGTTTCCGTCCGTTTGGTACTTTTGCTGTTCAAAAGTAAGTTTTACATTCAAGTAAACTTCGCTCATACCTTTTTAAAATGTTATATAGAAAGGATAACATACCTTTATGGAAGCCCTACACACATCCGGGAGGACAAATTTATTATTTAAGAGAACGCTGCGGCTTTATCTATCTCACAGAGGCGAATTTAGATGAGAAGAATATCCGGGACGATATTGAGTCTATCATGACAGAGATAGAGAGAAAAGCTATCGAGTCTAACGAACAGTTGTCCGCCGAAGTCGAAGTACTACTCGAACATAATGATGAGGGTTGGTCGTACTATTTGATGGATTTTGACCGTGACCAAGGTTGCATATTCTGGTTCGACAAATTTGACGCCTCGCAACTCATTCCGCGTAGGTTCGGTATAGAGAAAACAAATCATCTTTGTGAGTATGGATATTCTCCAGGAGAAACGTTTGCTTAATGTTGTCATTTATTTATTTTTGACTCAGGCCATCTTCTTGATTATGAATATTGGATGCATGTTGAGAATTTCCCGTGCCATCGTAAGCTTAAAGAGAGGGTTTTGAAAGAATTACTGGGTATTCTAAACTTTTATGTCATCAGTTAAAGTTCTTCCTTGTACTGAAGGAATGGTTCTGGCATGCTGACAATATGTTTTAGGTTTCACGACATCCAGCGAGTCTACATCGCCATACGATAGCACTGAAACTCATTCGCTGATCAAATCGGTCGAACACCTTCAGGGTAAGTCATTATATATATATATATATCGACCAATTTTGGTTAAAATGATGAGTGTCATCTTCTACCGCTTAGCATTGTACGCAGCCAACGAATCTCTGGAATATGTAACCTTTGGAGCGGGTAAGTCGTTACGCGAATGTTGTTTCCCTTTGATAAATGATACAAATGTTTAGTAAAGCCCGTCTCATGGGAATATACAGTATGTTGCAATCGGTTTATGGTTCTGTTATTACTGAAGACGACGGATGCTATTTAGCGAACGAGCGTTTTTACAACTTCCACGGTCATCACGGCGTACGTCTGGGAGTGGGCCAGAGCGTTCGCGGGAGTGTTCCAAAGAAGCGTTCATGGCTGATCAAGTTGCTATCTCCGGTGCTCTTCTATGCACCGGAGACTCACTTGGTCATGCTTGAGAAGCTATACGTCGACGAGATGATTAAGGCGCTTCGCTGGAGGCCGTTTCAGAGTAAACTTCAGGACGACTGGGACGCTTTTGTGCTTATCGTGCGTGTAATTTCAAGCAAAGCTGGCACGATATTGTAAATGCTGCACTTTCTGATGTGTACCTCTTTCGGGTAGTCTACAGTCCTCTTGAGCGCAAACGTTGCATTCTTGGCTGTACCAAGTGTACAAGCCGTCGTCGGTTCGAATCAAGAACTCTGGACGTCCACGGCGACAGTTCCAAGTTTGGTGTCCATTGTTACAAGCCTTGGGAGTATCATTATTGGCCTTCTTCTCAAACGACAGCTGCGCATAAGTACTAAGGATACAGAGTTCTCCGCAGCGGACGCGGTGAGCCTTATATCGTTTCCCCAAAAACTCCATTCCATATAAACCCCATTAACCGCGCTCCCAATACGACAGGTCACATACTTGCAAAAGCGAAAACACCCTCAACTCGGCTTGGAAACAATGGCGATTCAATACAGTCTACCGTACGCACTACTCATGTGGAGGTGAGCAGAGCGCTCCGCCAAAACGAGTCGACGCTCAATGATTATTGAACAGTATGACAACGTTCTTCGCATCTGTTGTCATCGTTTGTTTCTTGAACGTCAACGACACCGCAACCACTTTTGCGCGGGTAATTTATGGGGTCGTATGGATGTTCGTCGTAGTCCTGATCCTTTGGACGATCTTCACTGGCTTGGAGACCACGACAAGCATCAACTGGAGAGACTTCAACCTCCCCTTGTGGACCTTGTGGAGAAAAGCTAATTCAGACGCCGGATCAGACGCAGATGAAGATGAGAAGAATGACGCGAGAGATTCTGATGCGCGTTCGCAGCGCTCTCCTCATGGATCGACATCGACCTGCGCTACGAGGCGAACCCGTCCGTGGCAAAGGTTGAACCCGATGCGTGGCTTTACCTTCATAACCGGTAAGCGGTCACACAAGGCACAAAATCTGCAACGCGAGTGAGCGGTGGTATGGACTGCTACTTCCTTTTCTTTTCTATTTGAAGCCCTGTATTTGTAGTAAATACTTCGTAACGTTCCGTGGCATCGCCATTTTCGCTCTCGTATCCTTGTTGTTTGAAGCAGTACTAGTGTAAATTTCTCAGCGAGGCCTTTGGAAATAATTTCCACCACTCGCGTCAGTACTCCGCCATACAAGATTGGTGTAATTGTGACTGGGGCAACCTGGCCAATAAGACAACCTTGGGACTTGGACTAGAGGGAGAAAAGGCAAACCGCAGAAAGTACAGTCGAACCTTCCACAGTAAGGGATAGCTCAGGACTTCCACCAAGTCGGCAGTTGGACATTTCTGTCTTCGCTGACTTCTATCCGACGAGTAGTATCAGTTAGTTAATTACGTGAGCCTGTGGTGGCAGTCTTCCGAGAGTATATCAAAGCTCGAAGTTTAGAACGTACCTTGAAAGGATTACACTGGACTCGTTCCATTCCCTTCCGAGTGCATCCATTAGTATGATTTGATACATATACTATGTATCTGAACTTGTTGAGTCATATCGTCTCGCTTGCACTCGATGTCTCCGTGATCCGACGTAAAACGGCGCAAGATCGGAATATTAATAAAGGCACCAGAATTATTCTCGGGAGAGTGCGAAGCCCATGCTTTCTCTTGAGATGCTTCAAGAGCAATGGAAGGCTTGTGGTAGTAGCGGCGCACGGTGCTCCTCTTCCTCCGATGGGCTTATTTTTGTCGAAAAAGAAGGTGTTGATATCTAGGCCTATGGCCAGATGGAGTCCTCAACCCTGGGGGAAAACGAGTTCTCTTCGGTTTCAGCTGCTGTCTGCAAGGTGTCGAAGCGGGCACCGTTAAGTTCTGGATTTTCTGGATCGAGAGGAAACTTCAAATAGTATCCGGAGGGCGAAATCCAGTTTGGACGCGGAATTATCCGACGAGCACAGCTTTTTGCATAGCAGTCGGCCATCATTAAGGCAACTGCGGTTCCTCCTTGCCATTAATATTTCTGAGTTCGGAGCCTAAGCCAGCGCCTTTGCACAACCTGCTGGTGGTAGCATGGAAGCCCACCGCTTCACTGAGGGTCTGCTCCTCTCACTCACGACACAGACGACACCTGAACGTCAAGGAAGATATGACGATTCGGCTGGCTTTTCATACTGTCATTCAAAGGCTTCTTGGTTTCTGCCGACAATGGGCCCGTCAATCGCTGTATAAACTACTTAATCTATTTCGGGTGCTGAGCCGCATCGCCAAGGACGATAAGAATTGTCTGCCGAGTACCGGAGACACCAGCTTGTCAGAACTTGAGGATGGTCTTTCCAAACCTGCTAGTCCTGGGACGAAGGCGATAGTAGCTTCGTGCAGCTCAATCGGAGACGGGATCAGTTATCCTGTTTTTTCTTCATTGCCGAGGACCCCCCAGGGAGCACATTCGCACCAACAGTTCAATTCCACCGGCTATATCGAAACTGTGCCTAGGTCGCCGACTTTAATCAACTCACCAAGCATCGACAACGACGGCGAACAAGATATCGCCATGGCCATTCTCGAAGAGGGATTATTCGCAGAGCCAATGCACATCACTGCAAGCCCAGGAGACACATATTTACAGTGTACGGCGCCGTCTCGGAGGCTTCGGTATGACCGTAACATTGAGATGTAATTTGCTATACCATCCCTGGCTTTTAACATATGCTAACATTTGTCAAGAAAAAGTTTCGTAGAATCAGAGGAGTGGGTTTTTGGTCCACTTGGTACATTTACTGTTAAAAAGTAAGCTCTACATTGCAAGTAAACTCCGTTTTTTTTAATTCCGCCACAGAGAGAAAAACGTTCCGTCATGGGAGCCTCACACACATCCGGAAGGACAAGTATATTTCTCAAGGACAGGTGGCCAGCATGACTTAATGGTATCTCACAGAGGCAAATCTCGAAGATTCGAAGATCAGGGAGGAGATTGAGGATATGATAGGAGAGATTGAGCGGAAAGCTGCTATGTTCAACAAACCGTCGCCCACTGAAGTTGAAGTGTTACTTGAACACACCAATGAGGAGGGCTGGTTGTACTATATGATGGACCTTGGCGAACATCGCATATTTTGGTTCGATGAATTTGATGCTTCGCAGCTCATTCCAGAAGCGTTTGGCATAGAGAAGTTCGATCACCTCTGTGCGTCGGCCATTTTTTTGCTTCGACTACGAAGGGCTATCTGTTAAATTATTCCCGTTTTCTCGGACCCAGGTCATCTTCTTGAGTATGAATACTGGATGCATATTGAGCATTTCCCGTGCCATCGCAACATCGAGAAGGGAGTTTTGGAAGAATTATCGGGCATTCTAAATTATACCAACATTGGTTAGTGTTCTTTTCCATATCGTCAAAGGTCGGCCTCAGCATCCTAATTGGATATTTTAGATTTTTTGACCTCCAATGACTCCACGTCGCCGTACAACGACAGTAAAACTCATTCACTAATCAGATCTGTCGGTCAGTTTCAGAGTAAGCACCTTCTTTACAT